>SNQJ01S0044177.1:40128-81373 GCA_010110895.2 Picea sitchensis
CTCACGTGTCCTAATTGTTGCATCTCTTGAGATCCACCTCCAACTCCTACAATTTTCTTCTTGCACACAAGAATACAAACAACCACATATCCACTATCCTTCTAATGTTAGGAAAATCAAATTTACTAGATCTATTGTAATCTATTACTCATAAGATCAAATCCAATTCATTTATGAATAAATAAAAAATAATATGGAGGAAAACCAATGATCTATTGATTAAAACATAGAGAATACATACAATATCATCCCTTGATGAAGATGCATCCTCCCTTGACTCCTTTCTCCTTGATCCTCCCTTAGCTTCTTGGTCAGGTTCAAAACTTCTAACTTTTGGTTGTGATGGATGGAAAAATAACCTATGCAAATGGAAAACATAACAATACTTCTGATTCTCCTCCCTCTTTCCCAAGACTTTCCATTTTTATATAGTTCTTTGGAGGAGGCTTGGGAGATATTTTAGATCTTCTACAAACCACTAGAGTCTCTAATGTTGTGAGTTCCTAGGCCCTTTCCATGAAGATACAACTCATCCCTCTCCTATCTCCTTGTAACTCCCCAAAAATATAACTTTTAGGGGTCATCACTTGTTGAACACCTATGAGGAGTGATGATCATCCCTTGTTTTCCATTGTGTCCAGTGATGATCTCCATAAAGAGCTCAAATCTTAGGCAAAAAATGCATTTTGAGTTACATCCTATTATGGATTCCCTTCTGGCATATAGGGTAGAAATTAAGGATATAAAAATGTTGAAATATGTTGTAATGTACTTAAGCAATAGAGACAACGAAACACGAATAATATTCAAAGAAATATGTAGAAAATCATTTACTAGAGACAATAATATTAAAATTATAGAAGATAACCCTTTTATGGATAATTCGAAAATAGAGAGAAATGCTCACCAACATCTTCGAGGGGGGAAAAACCTTTGAGCATATATCCAATACAATAACAATCCCTATTAAGACTTATACAAAGGCTCATTTTATGTGTAAAACCCCTTATTAAGCCCTAGATATTGAATTATTACATTTGTACTATTATAATTGTATGTTGGCTGGAACCCTTCATGTTACCCTTTCATTGTAATTGTACCCTTTGTCTCCTATATTTATACCAAGGAGACCTAGTTTCAGGAGAATATTATCTCATCACATATTGTATTTTGAATTAGATTTATTGTAAAAGGAGGTTTCCCCCTCAAAGTGGACTATAATAATCAAATTTTTATCATGTTTTAAGGTGTTGGATCATAACATTTGGTATAACAACATTGATCCTAGGGTTTTTATTTTCTAGGAAAGTCATCTTAAAATTTTTTCTATGACATTTTTTTTTATCTAAGATGACAAATTCGCAATGACTTTCCTAGAAAATAAAAACCCTAAGATGACTTGCTATGATGACGTTTTGGAGGTCTAATGGATTTTTCTTTTCCAAGTTTTTTTTTGAGAAATTTTAGCAAGTCATCTTAGAGTTTTCACTATACCATTTTTTGGGGATGATTCAAATAGTGAAACTTGAATTTTATTTATAAGAAGCATAAAAGGTATCTCTGGTAAAAACTCCATCTTCTATGTCATTGTAATTTCAGAGATATACCCAATGGAAGATAGGGTTTTTGATTAGTCCTATAACTAGTCTCGAACAAGTGTTTTGGGTAAAAAAATCATATCTTCTTCAAAGAAGATCCAAATTCTATGAGACCTATTGCATTTGAAAGAATACAATCCACAGTATTTCTGGTAGAAATTTAAAATCAGGTATTAAATGTTGAAATATTAATTGTTGAAAGATTAATTGTTAAAAGATTAATTGTTCAAAGATTGGTTGTCATTGAATTGTTTAAATATTGGTTGTCATAGATGTCAACCCTTGAAGAGGAAGTTAACGATTTGTTTGCCATCATGAGATTGTAAATAGAAGATAACAGGTTTCATGTGAGTTGCATGTCATCATGAGATTATAAACATAAGATAACAAGTTGCATGTGAGTTGCATGCCATCATGAGATCCTATGTGAGTTTCATGTCATCATGAGATCCTCATTAAAATAGAGAGAATATTTAATTGGAAAATCACTTATGTGAATATATTGGTAGATATGAGGCAATGAGTTGAGGTCAAAGAAGTCCAGTGAAGGAAGAAGTTTGCAAGAGCCAAGCATATGGAGAAAGAGTTGAAGATCCAAGTTCTTTTTGTATATCCATGGTTTTTAAGAGGAAAATCACGTACATCTGCAGGTTGCAGTGAAGAAAATCATGAACATCTGCGAGCATATAGTGTAAGGGTCACATACCTGTGAAGAAAAATTGTTGAAGATCAAGGATCTAAAACTCAGGTTAGCTACAAGTTGAAGGCATGTCTTCCTATGTGTGTTAGGGTGTGTATTCTAAAGAAATAAAGAACATATATGTCCTAGTGATTCATAACCATTTGATTTGGAGAACTCTCTTGTGGATATTAGTATGAGGTATATGTGGTTGCAATCTTTATAAGACATTGAAATCAGTAGCAGCAACAGAAGCATAAACAACAACAAAAACAACGAGTTATCACTGATAGAGGTAGTGACATATTGGTCTACATTTATATTTCGGGGTAGTTGGACGGGGCAAGGAAATGGGGTTGTAGCCTCCTTTCAATTGGAGCCAATAAATTAGGGATTTGGAGATTCCTTCATGTTGCAACCTGTAAATAGGGGGTTGGAGCCTCCTTCCAGTTGTAGCTGGAGAAATAGGAAGTTGGTGCTTCCGATGAATGTACTCTTTGATAAATAAGAAAATCATTCTGTGGTTTTCTCCCGCGTTGGGTTTCCATGTAAAATTATGGTGTACTATGTTTATGTGATGTCTATGCATTGAATTATGATGTTTTAAATGCTCATGATATTTATTAAATGTTTTATATTGTGATTAAAAGTACTAAGTGTTCATATTGATTTACCCCCCTTCTCAGTATTCCAACAATTGGTATCAGAGTAGGTCCTTCAAGAAGAAGTCTAACCACTCGAAGGAGATCATGGAATACTCTAAGATTGGAGAACCAGTGTTTGGCGATGAGAACTATACCTTCTAGAATAAAAGGATGACAACCTTTTTACATGCAAAAGTATTTGATGTTTGTGAATTAGTAGTAGATGGTATACATCACCAACCACTCCCCCAATTGACAGAGATGGAAAGAAACTTAGCGAAAACAACTCAAAGGCTAAAGGTACCATTCTGAGCAGTCTAGTTGATTCAATATTTGTTAAGGTTATGCATTGTGACAGTGCAAAGGATATTTGGGATAAACTCCAAAATATTTATGAAGGAGATTCCAAAGTTAAGGGAGTTAAGTTGAAATCTTCAAAAATAAGTTCGAACAATTGAAGATGAAGGAAGATGAAGACATTGCAGCTTACCTTTCTGCGAGTTGATGAAACATTTAACACTATTAAGGGATTGGGAGTAGAAGTTGATGACTCAATGGTTGTTCAAAATGTATTGAGGTCTCTTCCTATGAGATTTTATCCTAAAATATCAACCCTAGAAGAAAGATCATATCTCAGTACATTGAGCATGGATGAACTACATGGAATATTTATAACCTATGAAATGAGAATAGAACAGAAGAACCCAATCTCAAAGGAATCAACTTTCAAGGCATCCAAGAAGAAAAAGAAGAATACCAAGCAAAATTCAAAACCATGTTGTAGTTGTAGTTATTATTCAGATGAAGATGAAGAAATGGATAACTTTGTAAGGAAATTAAAGAAAGGAACAAACAATTATAAATGTATGCTTCCATGGAAATGTTTTAATTGTGGTGGTATTGGTCATTTTTCTCCTAAATATACTCATAAGAATAAATATAGTGATGAAGAAAAATATCCTAAAGGGGAAACAAAATATCAAAAGGGAAACAAGAGAAGAAACAAAAGGAAATTATTCAAGAAAAATTTCTACTCAAAGGAGGATAGTTCCTCATCATCCACAGAGGATAGTGACAATGACAATGATTCAGAAAGAGTACTCTTCATGGAAGTAGAAGATGATTCTAAAGAAGAAGGGGAAGTTGATATCAAATAAGAGCTAATCGTTGCATTAGAAGAACTTAGGAAAGAAAGAAAAAAAAACAAGTCACTCAAGGTAGAGTTAAAAATGAAAGAGGGATCTCAAAATTCCAACGCTAAAGAAATCGAGCAGATGATCGCAAGTCTAAAAATTCAAATAGAAGAGACAGAAGCATTGAGGAAATGCTTAGAAGTCAATTAGAAGAAAAGGAGAAAACAATTGGAAGCTTGGAAGAAGAAATAGTCTCTTTAAGAAAAGATCTTCAGAAGAAATGTGTGCAATAGAAGAGCACTATAATATTGGATCAAATCATCAACAGTCAAAGATCATCAAATGAAAGATCCAGACTAGGATACAATCAAGTAAAAAATGAGAAAGGATCGAGCTCCAAGACAACAGAAAAGGAAGTAGAACAAATAATCTAGGTAGAGATTATTAGATATTTTGTCAAGAAGGAAGAATGCAATCCCTCTAAGAATAAAATTCCAGAAATAAAGAAGACTCAAGAAAACAAATTTAGAAGGAGTGCATCACAAAGAATATAATCTACTCCCAGGTATCCGATATTATTTTATGGTCATTGTTTTAATTGTGCTAATTTTGGACATAAGGTTGTAAATTGCAGGGCCTATGCAAAGAAATTGGTAAAGAAATTTGTTGCTTAGGGAAGGAAAATGAAAGTTGGCTCTAGAACAGAAGAATGGATCACATGAACTTCGACAATGTTGTCAAAATCAACAGAAAGGAAGCAATAAAAGAAATGTCTGAAATTTCAAAGCTAGAAAATACTCTATGCAAGTATTTTCTTCAGGGAAATCAGTCCATGACCAAGTTCAAATCAAAGGAGTACTCAACCAAAAAACCATTGGATATTGTACATATTGATCTATGTGGAACAACAAGAACACAAGGATTACATGGTGAAAAATATTTCATGCTGTTGATTGATGACTACACAAGAATGATTGCAATTTTATTTCTCAAGAAGAAGTCAGAGGCATTCGAGCACTTCAATATATACAAAGAGATGGTTGAAACAAAGATGGACCTGAAAATAAAATGTTTGATATTAGAAAATGGTGGAGAGTTTACATCGAAATAATTCATGGATTTTTGTGGCAAACATGGAATAAAATGGCAATTCTCAACAGCCATGACACCTTAGAAAAACAAAGTCGTAGAAAGAAAGAAAAGAACAGTACAAGAAATGACCAGAACCATGTTGAAATATTCCAAGTTGGGTGACATATTTTGGGCATAGGAAGTACATACAATAGTTCATATCATGAACAAAGGAATGCTCAGAAGTAACAATGATAAGACTCCCTGCGATCTATGGAAAGGAAGACTAAAAAGTGTGAATCATTTTAGAGTATTTGGAAGAAAGTGTTATATCAAAAGAGAAGATGGAAGGATTGGAAAATTTGACTCCCAAGTTGACAAAGGAATATTTGTTGGGTACTCAAGCAAAATAAAGGAATGCAAGTGCTTCAATCTGATACTCAATAGAATAGTGAAAGAATCAATGTAAATATTGACGAGGCAAGTGTATGAAATCCCAAAGAAGAATGAAAAACCTTAGTAGAATAGGAAGGAGAAGAGAATTTGAAAGAAGAAGTAGAAGAAGAAGGAGCAGTAGAAGAAGAAGAGCATCCAGAATCAAAGCAAGAGGAAGATGACCAACACAATATTCAAATATCTCTCAAAACTCCTAGCCGACGAGTGTAGAAAAATAATCCACTAGTTAGATAATTGGGGATAAATATGAAGAAATTGAAACCTGAAGAAACTTTCACTCACCAGAAAAAACACATCTATCATTGTTGTCCACAATTGAGCCTAGCAGTTTTGAAGAAGCCAACACTGATGAACACTGGATCAAAGATATGGAATAAGAACTAGATCAGATATAGAAGAATGAAACATGGGAACTTGTTCCAATGTCTAAGAATAAGAACGTGATTGGAACAAAATAGGTATTCATAAAAAAGTTGAATGAGGATGGATAGTTAACCAGGAATAAAGCAAGTTTAGTATGCAAGGGATATGCTCAAGTTGAAGGAATATTTTGAAGAAAATTTTGCCCCAATTGCGAGAATGAAAGTAGTCATATTGATCTTGGCTTATGCATGTTCAAAGAAAATCAAAGTATATTAGATGGATGTAAAATCATCCTTCCTAAACGAAGAACTATAAGAAGAAGTATACATTGAACAACCATAAGGTTTTATACTATTAGACAAGGAATATTATGTTTGCAGATTGAAGAAGGCACTGGACGGACTCAAACAAGCCCCTAAAGCATGGTATTCAATATTGGACAGGTATCTACAACAAAAAGGTTTAGTAAAGGAAATGTAGACAATAATATCTACATAAAGGTAAATCAAGATAATATATTGATAATTGAAGTTTATGTTGATGACATTATTTTTGGAAGTGATGATGATACGATGAGTCGGGAATTTGATAAAGACATGCAAAATGAATTCAAAATGTCATTACTTGGTGAGTTGTCTTTGTTTTTGGGAATCCACATATGTCATCAAGATACAGGTATTTTCATCTTCCAGACTAACTATATCAAAGAAATGATAAAAAAGTTTAGAATGGTAGATTGCAAGCCAATAAGTACTCCCATGCAGACCAATTACAAATTGAGCAAAGATGATATATCCAAGGATGAAAATCAGAGACTCTACAGATTGATGATTGGCAGTTTTCTCTATGTGACAACATCGAAACCGAATGTGATGTAAGCAGTTGAATAGGTGGAAATATTTCAAGCAACACTAAAGGAAATGCATGTTATGGAGGGAAAGAGAATAATTCAATATCTCAAAGCAACAAAATACTATGGATTATGGTATCTGAAAGGGAATGATCTATCTCTAGTTGCATACACATATGCATATTGGGTAGGAAGTGTTGATGATAAAATAAGTACAAGTGGAGCAACCTTCTACTTGGGTGATTTTATGGTATCCTGGTTGAGAAAGAAACAATCTTCAGTATTGTTGTCCATAGTAGAAGTAGAGTATATTGCAACAACAACATGTTATACAAAGGTTCTTTAGACAGAGAAAAATTTGCAGGATATATAGGTGGAATATGACGAGCCTATTCTAATATTCTATGATAACATGAGTGTTATAAGTATCTCTAAAAATATGGTCATGCATTCCAAGATGAAACACATTCTGATTAAGTTTCACTTTCTACGAGAACATGTTATAGAGAAGAACATTAAGGTAGAGTATGTTGGGACAAAAGAATATATTGTAGATATCTTCACCAAATCTCTTATGAGGGACACTTTTGAGTATCTTCGACATAAACTTGGAGTAGTTTCATCCCCATAGTGATATACATGGCAGTTGGCACAATAAGACAGGGGAAGAGCAATAGTAATCATGAAAGACTTGAATGCTTTTTGAATGATTTTTTTTCAAATATTTACACAAGGAAGCACCATGAAGAGAAACATTCATAGAGATCAGAGGCTTACAGACAGGGGGAGAAACCCCAAGGAGAAGTCACCCTTTTCCATTGATGTCCAAGAGGGAGAGAAAACAATAGAGGCATGGATATGAAAAGAAGAGGCATGAAGATAGGGGGATCCAGCATGAACATGAGTGCTTTTTATGTCTAAGTGTTTCCATCAATGCCAAAGGGGGACATTGTTGAAAGATTAATTTTTAAAAGATTGATTGTTGAAAGATTGGTTGTCATTTAACTGCTGACAGATTGGTTTTCATTTATGTCAACCCTTGAATGAGAAGTTAATGAGTTTCATTCAATCATGATATTCTAAAACAAATATAACAAGTTGCATGTGAGTTGCATGTCATCATGAGATCCTCATTAAAAAACAGAGAAGAGTCAATTGGAAAATCACTTATGTGAATATAGATTGGCATATCTGAGGAAGTGAGTCGAGGTTAGAGAAGTCCAGTGAAGGAAGAAGTTTGCAGGAGTCAAGCGTATGGAGAAAGAGTTGAATATCAAGGTTCTTCACATATCCATAGTTTTCAGGAGGAAAAGAACGTACATCCATGGGATGCATTGAGGAAAAGTGCAGACATCTATGAGAAGATAGTGTAAGGGTCATAGATCTGTGAAGAATGTTTTTTGAATACCAGAGATCTAAAACTCGAGTCAACTACATGTTGAAGGTATGCCTTCCTGTGTGTGTTAGGGTGTGTACGCTGAATCAATCAGGAACATATATGTCTTAGTGATTCATAAGAATTTTATTTGGAGAACTATCTTGTGGATCTTGGTATGAGGTATATGTGGTTGCAGTGTTGATGAGATATCGAAATCAGTAGAAACAACAGAAGTACCACAAACAAAAAAAAACCAGGTCATCATTGACATAGGTAGTTACAAATTGGTCTACATTTTTATTTCAGGGCAGTTGGAAAAGGTGAGGAAAGAGGGTTGTAGCCTCCTTCTGGTTGGAGTCCGTAAATTAGGGAGTTGAAGCTTCCTTCAAGTTGCATCTTGTAAATAATGGGTTGGAGCCTCTGTTGGGGTCCAGGTATGAACGATTTATTCACCCTTTTCCTACATTAATTTATCAATCCGGGTGCATATCCTTTCAAGGCAACGCGCAAGGTATATGCAGGGGAAAGAGTACAATTCGTTCTGGCCAAGGGTTTACAATTTAAGATTCAAAACATTACTATCAACTGTATTAACTACAACTTCTGAAAGGTATTCATAAGAATCATACATTGTAACAACAAGCATAAGCTAAGAAATAACACTGTAACAGCAAGCATAAACTACTAAATAATGTACTGTAACAACAAGCATAAACTACTAAATAACACACTGTAACAACAATCATAAAACTGATAAATAACACACACAGGAAGACCCAACACCTGATTAGAAGATCGGGCCCAGCTCTCTGATCAGGGCTGCATTGGTTACAGCAAAGATGAAGACAACAAAATAGGTAATGCTTTATAAATCTGAAAAAGGTTATTACAATCTCAATGGGGACATCCCCAGTTACAGGAATAAACTATCTTTTATACATCAAAAGGGGGAACAACCTCTTTCTCCAAAACATGGTAATTGTATGCTTAAAAATGTACATTAGTTGGAGCGGCACCAGTACCAGATAGACAAGATCAACGAAATGCCCAAGATGGTTCAGGGATCTATGACTCCAGCTGTGTGGCCTCCTTTGGCTTGGTCATCGCTGTTCTCAAAATAACTGAACATCAGATCTGCCGCGAGATGCTGAGGGCTTGATTCCTGTTCTCCAAAAGTTGCGGTCAAACATCATTTTAGTGCTACGAATAGGAAAAACTCTGTGACTTCACTTCATTAATAAAATATTCCAATAGACAAGGTAGGGGTAATTACCTCACGGATTTAGCACAGTAAACATGGGTAAATAAGTGTAAAAAGGTCAAAAAGGTAATGGAAATGTAGCATAAAGATAGCCCTATTTGGTGCCCAATACCTCCCCCCAACTAGCTTTCTGCATGCCTTCATGCAGTTCGCCGCTTCCATAGGTCTGGATTTCGTTGACTGTTGGATTCTTGAAAATGGGCGAGATCGTATTCTTCGGCCATCTCTGTTCCTGGAACTTTAAAACCACATGAGAGGTGGACATCTTCCCACCAATCTTCCAGGACGATATATGCTGGAGTGTAATCTTCTACTGGCAACCAAATAGTGGGAAACTGAAATCGGAGTCCCATCCATTGAATCCCGCTTGTTCGGACACATGGCACATATATGGGCACTCTCGGGAGCACCCGTGCAAAATTTGGTGTCCGAAAAGGTTCCCTGTTCCAGACAGCTATAGGTGTCATCATCCACATTTTCTGACAACAATCAAGGGCTTCTTCATGAAATGTAACTATTTTCTTAACGCAAAGATCAAGGCACCAATTTTGTGTCC
The DNA here is from genome assembly GCA_010110895.2 of Picea sitchensis. NCBI lineage: Eukaryota > Viridiplantae > Streptophyta > Pinopsida > Pinales > Pinaceae > Picea > Picea sitchensis. The sequence continues at coordinate 50,118 of SNQJ01S0044177.1, forward strand.
TCAACATTCTGTCTCTATTCGCCTCAATTCCCAAAAAGGTGTTGTGTTTATTAAACATGGTGACTGACCTCTCAGGTTCTCCTCTTACTATAAACGACTTTGTAACCTAATTAGATTCAAATGTGTTAAAAGCCTTCTGCCCGCTGATTTGGTTAAAAGTGTAAGAGGCGAGGGCTCTTAAATGGATGTCTCCCACATACGGGACCGGATTGAAGTCTCTGTCCAGGTGCAACAGATATCCGTGCAGGTAAAATTCACACATCAAATGCCAAGTTGGCATGTCGTGGTGCCTCATTATTCAGAGGAATTGTACACCATTTTCTATCTTATAACTAATCTCATTTTTTATGCTCTCCATGAAGAATAGAAGAAAATGTTCATGCAAAAATAAAGAATAACTAGAAGCAGGGGGGCGACATGCCATCACCTCTTGTGCCAAACTAAACATCTGCTCTTTATCCATTTTCAGTTCTGCCACTTGCTTTTCTAGCTGCTCCATCTTGAGCTTCTGCTTCACATGCCTTAATATCATGATGTCTATACGCTCCACATATTCAAAAATAGTTGTGGAGGCTTGCTCCTGCATTCTTCTGATTTCATTTTTATACTGAGTCGCAGTAGATTTCCAAGTCTGCACTTCGACTGTTAAGGCATGCTCACGGTCTTCAAACAATCGCTCGACTAGGTCTGTTTGAGTATTAGTAGAGGTTATGGCTGCCTGGTCCATCTGAGTTTCTGTTTATACTCCTATGGTCTTGGGATTTCTAGCTTTCTGCTTGTATTTCTTCATATACTCCTGCAATTTGTGTACCTGTTTCTTTAGTTTCCTAACCTCCATCTTAAGTCACGTTGTCTCCTTCAATTGCAGCTGATGTTTTTGTTTGACTGGGAGTTTTATGAACTTCTCGCCTGGCTCTTCCATTGGCTCATTCGTCGAGACCACTTCGCTTGGTCCCTCCTCTTCGCCTACAGCTAATTCCTCTTGTTGCACGCTCACCGCGACCGGTGGTGCCCCTGCGTGATGCTCTTCTGCTGATGTATCTGTTTGAGTATCCTCCACCTCGCACAATTGTGGCTTTTATGATAGAATTGGAGGAATGGTGAGATCTTCTTCTGTACATCGAAGGGAACGAGTTCGCCTTGCTCCTTTTGGAATAAGGGAGAAAAAGGAGAACTGCCAGGGATCTTCAATATTCAGTCCCGAGGTCAACACTAGTTCTTGTGGTTCAGCACCAACCTCATGCCCTAGTTCTTCCAGCACTTCTTCCATGGGCTCTATGGTCGGGGTGGTCACGACCTCTTCTTTCTTCTGGTTGTCCTCCATTGATTCCATGGTGACAGGAGGTCCTTGTGGAATACCCTCGGTCGCAGTATCGATCAATTCACCTGCTCCTGTCTGTTGTGACCCTGCTTCTGTGGTTGTCATGCTATCAAATTGTTCTGCTAATTCCACAGGCGAGACTGGTTCTTGTGGGGTAGCCTCATTCGTGGTACTAGTGGGCCTTTCTGTGTCAACTTCCGCATCGTCCATTGATTCCATGTTTTTGGATTTCTCTTGAGGATAAACCTCTTCTTCGAACCCATCAAATTCCATTTCCATCTCTTCCGGTTCCTCCTGGTCAACATAGTCATCTTCACCTGCATTTTCCTCCTTCGCGGCTTCTGGTTCATCTTCCTTAGCATCCATAGTGGCTGCTACTTATTCCTCTGTGGAGTCCCGAAAAAGTTCCCACAGAATCAGGATTTTTCTGATGGCATTCATTACTAACAGCTGAACCAGCCCATGGTGGGTGATGGTCGCCAATACCTGTCGCGACTCTTGAGCCGAATGTGCCATTAGGTGAAGGCTTCTTAATAAGAAATAAGGCACATTTAGTGAGAAAGCATCTGCTTGGGGAGATCGCAGGTGGGTTAGTATTCGAAGATGGTATTTGAATATGGTGGAGTATCTTCCTTCGCAAGTCATATATGTCATGACAAATTCTGCTACCTCCTTCCATGGATGCGGCAACGAATTTCAGTCATATCCTCGACCCTTCTGCACAATGCTTTATCCTACCTATAAAAAGGCTTCGGGAAACTCTGGAAGGACAGAGCTTCTTGAAAACCATCGCTGTCCATTTTGAGGGAGTCCACTAACTTCTGCGATGGCTTCCTCTGTCACAGGAATTTCAATTCCGCGAACTTGAGAGCTTCCTTCTCTCAAGTTGAGTGCGAATTCCATTGCGATTTCTTCATTCAACCCTTTCAATATATCAAAGTAAACATTCCAGCCTGCATTCTCAAAGACCTGCCATACCTCCTGATTGTTCCAAATTCTCATTGTATCTTCAGGTTCATGCCGCATAGATCATCCACACATTGCTGTAGAGGCAGATTCAACATGACGAATGCAATTAGCTAGTAGGGGAAAATGACAGGGCTCCAAACCGTTGGCAACTGAAATAATGTCATATCGCTTTTGGGGGAGGCAGATGAAACAACGCTGGTATGTTTGTAAATGATGACAGATTGTGGTGGTACTATCAGAAATTTAATGCAGCGTGTTGGGGAGGTGACCAATTATGACTCTGCGTGTACGAGTACGCATTTTACATATCAAGTTATGATTACGGAATATCGAAATCATTAGATTTTGTTTGATGAGGATCGTGTGTCATAAAAAAATTTCATGGTATTCCGTCATTTGTTATGACGGTTCCCCCCCCAACTTAATTACGACCATCCACGACACGTTATGATGTCTTTTTGGAATATTTTAATTAAATCCATAAAATTCAGCGAAGATGTACCTGGGGGCCTACCTTATGGTGGAGTAGTAGCAAAAGGTCTGACGAAGTAACGAAAACAGAATGTAACAACAACAAGGAGTAATAGTAACAACAAGTAGCAACAGCAACAGAATAACGACGATGGCGTAGTAGCGACAATTGCGGAGTAACAACACCGGCGGAGTAACGACAGTTGCAAAGTAACGACACCGACGGAGTAACGACAATAGCGGAGTAACAACATTTGTGAAGTAATCAGTGCACACTAGTGGAGTAACAACAACGTCTTTATAGCAGTACTGGTGGAGTAACAACGCCGAGTGTTACATTTCTCCTGGTCATATTCGTTTTTTATCCCTGCAATAATACAAACAAGTAAAAATTTATTTATTTTTTAATATATATATATATATATATATATATATATTTAAGGCAGAGTGAGAGTGTCCTTCATTCCAACAATCATTAAATCAGATGAGTCAGAGAGGTGTTTGACAAAGGCATTTCTAGAGGCTGGACGGTTGTATAGTTTTAGATGGTGTCCGTTTACTAAGAACGAGGTATGATTCTCGTCTATTGTAATTAATCTAACCATTCCATTGTCGAACACTGCGTCCACTTGGTATGGCCCCATCTAGCAAGTGCAAAGCTTGCCTTTGAAATCCTTAAATCGGGAATCGTAAAGTAATGCCCAATCTCCCACATGAAACACCTTACTTTTGATAAATTTATCATGCCACTTCATTCTCTGTTGTTGAACAGTAGTGGTCTTCTAGACAGCTACTAACCGAATCTCGTATAACTCATTCAGTTGTTCCAGTTAGTGTTTCTTCACTTCTGATGGGTCTAAGCCTACTTCTAGAGCTGTCCTGAGTGTACTGATCTCAAATTCCACTGGAAACAAGGGGACTTTCCCATAGACTAATTCAAATGGTGAAAACCCAGTTGTGTTTCGCCATGTTGTTCTGTACGCCCATAAATATTTTGGAAGTTTCTGTGCCTAGTCCCGGTGATGACTTGCTACTGTCATTGTCAAGATATTTTCCAATACCTTGTTTGTGCTTTCTACTTGCCCATTCGCTTGGGGGTGATAGGGGGTTTTCACTCTATGCTTGAATCCATATTTCTGCATCAGCTTTCCTATCATGTGAGATGTGAACTGTGATCCTCCATCTGACACAATTTCCCTCGGAGTACCGTATCGGGAAAAAATTTCTTCAAAAAGAAAGTCTGCCACTACTTGTTCTATTTCTCTTGTGACCGCTCTGGCTTCCACCCATTTAGTTACATAATCAGTGCAGACCAGGATGTAAGCTTTCTGATGAGAAGGTGGGTTGAAGGGTCCAACAAAATCAATGGCCCATTTCTCAAATGGTTCAAGGGCTATCTGGGGTTGTAGAGGCATTTCATCTGCTTTCCCAGGTTGTCCCATCTGTTGGCAGCTATCACACCTTCGGACATAGTATCGAGCATCACGAATGATGGAGGGCCAGTAATATCCTATTTGCAGCACTTTGTGACCTGTTCTTTTATCTGCAAAGTGTCCTCCACAGGGTCCATCATGTGCAGCCTTCAATATCTCATAGATATTATCTTCTGCCACACAACGTTGAATCTGTTGGTCAACCCCTGTATGAAAAAGATATCCTGCCATCCATGAATATCAGGTACTCTGGTGAATAATCTTCCTTTTCTCTTTATATGAAAGATGTCGAGGCGCCTTCACTGAAGCAAGATAATTAGCAATATCTGCATACCACAGAGTGTTAGTAGATACTACAAAAAGATGTTCATCTGGGAAATTATCTTCAATTGGTGTATCCTTACCCTCATGTTCTATCCTAGATAAGAAATCTGCAACCACATTGTCCTTCCCTAGTTTATCTACTATCGTGATATCAAATTCTTGTAGTGTCAAGACCATCTTGTGATACGACCAGGGGTAATAGGTTTATTCATTAAATACTTGATAGCTGCATGATCAATATGCACAAAGGTAGGATACCTGGTAATGTAGTGTCGGAATTTGCTGATGGCATAAATGGCAGCAAGGAATTCTTTCTCAGTCATTGTGTAGTTTAATTCAGTTGGAGCCAAATTATTACTAACATAGTAAATTGCGTATGGTATTTTGTCCTCTTACCGTCCTAATACTGCACCAACCGCTGTTTAGGAAGCATCTGTATGAATATGGAAAGGTAATGCCCAGTCTGTCCCTCTAAGGATTGGAGCGCTATAGACCAATTCCTTAATTCTCATAAAGGCTGTATCAGGGTCCTCTGTCCACACAAAATCTGAATCTTTTGTTAGCAATTGAAAAAGTGGATGTGCTACCTTAGCAAATTTTTTTATAAAACGCCTGTAATAGCCAGCACAACCAATAAAACTGCGTACCTGCATGGGAATTTTGGGTGTCAAGAAATGTTGAATTACCTTTGTCTTTGCTGGGTCCGTTCGAATTCCTTCAGCTGAGAGCAAATGTCCCAGAACAATTCCTTCTTCCATCATCATATGACATTTTTCCGTACTCAACGAGACACACACTTGTATACACCTTTCGAGAACTTTTTCTAAATTTTTTAGCCCTTCAAGAAATTAATCCCCATATGGAGTAAAGTCATCCATGTAGATTTCAACACTGTTATCTATCAAATCAGAGAAGATTCCCAAAATTTCCCTCTAGAACATTGCAGGAGCATTACACAGGCCAAAAGGAAGGACCCAATATGCGAATGTTCCCCAGGGGCATGTGAAAGTGGTTTTATCCTGATCTTCAGGAGCTATATGAATCTGGTTATACCCACTAAACCCATCTAGGAAGGAAAAAAACTTTTTTCCAGCCAATGTGTCCAGAACTTGATCAATAAATGGCAAAGGGAAATGATCTTTCTGCGTTGCCTTATTTAATTCTCGATAATCCACGCATATTCACCATTTACCATTTTTCTTAGGGACCATTACTAATGGAGAGATCCATTGGCTATCTGAGATGGGGTAAATAAAACCTACGTCTAGTAATTTATGAAGTTCTTCTTTCACAATATTTTTCAGTGCGGGGTTCATCCTTCTCTGAGGTTGTCTCATAGGATGACAATCCTCCTTAATATATATATATGATGGGTGCATGAATTAGCAGGGATCCCCTTCATATCTGTATAATCCCAGGTGAAGTCCTCTTTTTGTTTATGAAGGACATCCACAAGTTGCTTCTTCTGAGGTTCTGATAGGGCTGGATTAATATTCAGAGTTTTTCCTGGTTCTAGTTCTACTGGAACACTTTCACTGGGTGCATCAACAGGTAGCTTCTCTAATCCTTCTGCTGTTTCAATTGTTTCCTGAGTCTCATAGCTTAAGACAGATTCTAGGAATTGTTGATTTGTTTCAGAAATGGAGCAAGGGTCGTCCATAAAAGAGGTAATTACATCATCTTCCGATTCTGTTTTCAACTGAAGGGCTTGTCCAATAGTGAGAATTGGCCTCAGTTCCTCGTTTTCTGTTTCAGACTCTTTCCCAGGTAAAATTTTCTTGCTTCCTGCTAGTTTTATGGATGGGTTTGGTTCTGCAGGTGGGTATAACACTAAGTTCTTAATGTTGTGCCGATTGGAAATAACCATGTGCCCTGATCGACACCCAATGTAAGCATTTGCAGTAGCCAGCCATGGTCTACCCAAGATCAAAGGATGGCCGCCCACCGAAGATTGCATATGTAAGACCAGAAAATCTATGGGATATTGCCATGAATCTACTAAAATTGTTACATCTTCCAACTTTCCTACAGGTTTGATTGTGGATCGGTCTGCCAATTCCAATACTGTAGGTGTATGTTTCAAGTTACGAAGACCTAATGCATGCATAGTTTCAGTGGTGATGACGTTGATGGAAGCAACCAGGTCTACCAGCACATTCAGAATCTGTACCCCATTAATCTGTACTGTCAGAATTGGGTTCCGCGGATCTCCATAATTTTCAGGCATTGACTTTCTCGTCATGAAATCTGATAATTTTCCCATAACATGAATGGTAAGGGGGTCTTTGGATTTCTTTGCAGATTTCTTTAAACAGTATTCCCTAAGAGTATTTGCATATATTGGCACATCCTTCATCACTTGTAACAAGGGAATTTTAACAAATAAATTCTGCAGTTCTCCTAATAAATCAAATTTAGCTTGAGGGTTTGATTTACTCAAAGTTAGTCTCTCTGGGTAAGGTGGTTCAGATTGATGTTGTTTTACAGGAGATGCCTGATTTCTATCAGTCTGTTTTGGCTCTTTACTAATTGGTTTTGATTCCTTACCTTCACTATCGAGTCATTCCATGGTAACTAGAGGGGGTTGAGCATCAACTGTCCGCCCTGATCGTAGATTCATTTCATACAACTCTGCAGTGGAAATGCTATATGAAGGTAGGTTAAGAATGTCAGTTTGATGAACCCCCCTACTATTAGGATTCGGATCAGGTTGGATTGGGAGCTGAGGGTGGGCAGGTTGGTTACCTGGAGGCACATTAGAGGGAAGTTGGAGTTGCAGCTATGGCATCGATTAAGGAAACTGCCTAGGAGGGGATCCTCGCCAAGTTGGAGCCCATGTAGAGCTTGAACTAGTTTGAGGGTTCCACTGCTGCCACGGTGGAAACTGGTATTGTGGCCACATGTGAGGATAGGGCATGGATTGAGGATTCATATTAGAATTATTGAAATACTGAGATGGATCTGAATACATACCTTGATTTCCCATTGGTGGTCGAGGTTGTGTTATAACCCTAAATTGCACTATCCATGCTTACCTGGCATCAGGCCAACTCATTTCCCTTCATTTCCAAATCCATGCTGAACAAACTCTTTAAAAACCTCTTAAATTAGGTAACCCGCACCCTAACCCATTACTGGGCACGTTGGAACGCTGGGAGGCCTTCTGCTGCACGCGTTGGAACGCTGGCTGCACCACTACAACCCGCGTTTACCTAACAAAGCACAAAATTAGGAAAGTTGCCGACGGAACGAAAAGCTTTGGGTCAGTTAACTGGAACTCCCAGCCATGCATGGCCAAGAGTTCGTCTAAAACCCTAGGTCCTTCTAGCCTATAAAAGAAAGGGTAGGGGTACTATTCAAAGGAGAAAAATCATAGCAAAGAAACTCTGCCCAATTGACGAATCCGTTTTGTCCCAACCCTTTAGCCTTTCCTCAAGCTTTAGGAGAATTCAAGCAAAGCAGTTGGAGGACAAAGAAGAGGAGGATCCCAAGCTCAAGATCAAGGAACGGTGGCCGATCTCTATTATCATTGTAAGTTGATTCATCTTGAGATTAATAAAGAGTACTTTTCCCGNTATGTCCCTTTCCCATAATGATGATGTCATCTTATTACATGATTCCTTGATCACATGTATAGACTAGGTATTGAATATATTAATTTGCTTGTACTTCGATTGGTTTGTACTGTTGTGATTGGACGGCACAAGAGCATCAAAGAGGAGCGAAGAACAACAGATATTTAAGGAGAGCGTTCACAAGGTATGTCCACTATCCATTTCTCTTAGTTCATTCAATAGTCTAGATCTAGGGAAAGAGTAGTATTATGTCTTGTTTTGTTCTAGATCTAGGTGGATCTAGGGAGATTGGTTTGTGTCCGCACTCACGAATTTATCCTGAAACAGTTGTGAAGTAACGACATTTGCAGAGTAATAGCACCGGCAGAGTAACGACAGTTGTGGAGTAACAACACTGGCGGAGTAACGGTAGTTGCGGAGTAACAACACTTCGTGCAGTAATCAGTGCACACTAGTGGAGTAACAACAATGTATTTATAGCAATACTAGCGGAGTAACAACGCCGAGTGTTACATTTCTCCTGGTCATATTCGTTTGTTATCCTTGCAATAATACAAACAAGTAAAAATTTATTTTATTTTATTTTATTTTTTGTATGTATTATTATTTTTTATTTTTTTTAAGGCAGAGTGAGAGTGTCGTTCATTCCAAAAATCATTAAATTAGATGAGTGAGAGAGGTTTTTGACAAAGGCATTTCTAGAAGCTCGACGGTTTTATAGTTTTAGACGGTGTCCATTTACTAAGAACAAGGTATGATTCTCATCTATTGTAATTAATCTAACCGTTCCATTGTCGAACTTTGCGTCCACTTGGTATGGCCCCATCTAACGAGTGTAAAGCTTGCCCTTGAAATCCTTAAATAGGGAATCGTAAAGTAATGCCCAATCTCCCACATGAAACAACTTACTTTTGATAAATTTATCGTGCCACCTCATTCTCTGTTGTTGAACAATAGTGGTCTTCTGGACAGCTACTAACCGAATCTCGTCTAACTCATTCAGCTATTCCAGTTGATGTTTTTGTGCTTTTGATGGGTCTAAGCCTACTTCTAGAGTTGTCCTGAGTGTACTGATCTCAAATTCCACTGGAAACAAGGAGACTTTCCCATAGACTAATTAAAATGGTGAAAACCCAGTTGTGTTTCGCCATGCTGTTTTGTATGCCCATAAAGCTTCTGGAAGATTCTATGCCTAGTCTCGACGATGACTTGCTACTGTCTTTGTCAAGATATTTTCCAATACCTTGTTTGTGCTTTCTACTTTCCCATTCATCTGGGGGTGATAGGGGGTTGTCACTCTATGATTGACTCCATATTTCTGCATCAACTTTCCTATCATGTGAGATGTGAACTGTGATCCTCCATCTGACACAATTTCCCTTGGAGTACCGTATCGGGCAAAAATTTCTTCAAAAAGAAAGTCTGCCACTACTTGTTCTATTTCTCTTGTGACCGCTCTGGCTTCCACCCATTTAGTTACATAATCAACGCATACCAGGATGTAATCTTTCTAATGAGAAGGTGGGTTGAAGGGTCCAACAAAATCAATGGCCCATTTCTCAAATGGTTGAAGGACTATCTGGGGTTGTAGAGGCATTTCATCTACCTTCCCAGGTTGTCCCATTTGTTGGTAGCTATCACACCTTCGGACATAGTCTCGGGAATAATGAAAGATGGAGGGCCAGTAATATCCCATTTGCAGCACTTTGTGGCCTATTTTTTTATCTGCAAAATGTCCTCCACAGGGTCCATCATGTGCAGCCTTTAGTATCTCATAGATATTATCTTCTGCCACACAACGCCTAATCTATTGGTCAGCCCCTATATGAAAGAGATATCCTGCCATCCATGAATATCGGGTACTCTGGTGAATAATCTTTCTTTTCTCTTTATATGACAGATGTCGAGGAACCTTCCCTGAAGCAAGATAATTAGCAATATCTGCATACCATGGAGTGTTAGCAGATACTGCAAAAAGATGTTCATCTTGGAAATTATCTTCAATTGGTGTATCCTTATCCTCATGTTCTATCCTAGATAAGAAATCTGCAACCACATTGTCCTTCCTTGGTTTATCTACTATTGTGATATCAAATTCCTATAGTAGCAAGAGCCATCTTGTGATATGACCAGGGGTAACAGGTTTATTCATTAAATACCTGATAGCTGCATGATTAGTATGCACAAAGGTAGGATACTCGATAATGTAGTGCCGGAATTTGTTGATGGCGTAAATGACAACAAGGAATTCTTTCTCAGTCACTGTGTAGTTTAATTCAGTCGGAGCCAAATTCTTACTAACAGAGTAGACTGCGTATGGTATTTTGTCCTCTTATTGTCCTAATACTGCACCAACCGTTGTTTGGGAAGCATCTGTATGAATATGGAAAGGTAATTCCCAGTCTATCCCTCTAAGGATTGGAGCACTACAAACCAATTCCTTAATTCTCATAAAGGCTGCATCACAGTCCTCTGTCCACACAAAATCTAAATCTTTTGTTAGCAATTGAAAAAGTGGATGTGCTACTTTAGAAAAAGTTTCTATAAAACGCCTGTAATAGCCAGCACAACCAATAAAACTGCATACCCGTGTGGGCGTTTTGGGTGTCGGGAAGTGTTGAATTACCTTTGTCTTTCTTGGGTCCATCCGAATTCCTTCAGTTGAGAGAAAATGTCCCAAAACAATTCCTTCTTCCATCATCATATGAAATTTTTTCGTACTAAATGAGACACGTGCTTGTATACACCTTTTGAGAAATTTTTCTAAATTTTTCAGCCCTTCAAGAAATGAATCCTCATATGGAGTAAATTCATCCATGTAGATTTCAACACTGTCATCTAACAAATCAGAGAAGATTCCAAAAATTGCCATTTGGAACGTTGCAAGAGCATTACACAGGCCAAAAGGAAGGACCCGATATGCGAATGTTCCCTAGGGGCATGTGAAAGTGGTTTTATCCTGATCTTCAAGAGCTATCTGGATCTAGTTATACCCACTAAACCCATCTAGAAAGGAAAAAAAACTTTTTGCCAGCCAATGTGTCCAGAACTTGATCAATAAATGGCAAAGGAAAATGATCTTTCTGTGTTGCCTTATTTAATTCTCGACAATCCACGCATATTCTCCATTTACCATTTTTCTTAGGGACCATTACTAATGGGGAGACCCATTGGCTATCTGAGATGGGGTAAATAAAACCTACATCTAGTAATTTCTGAAGTTCTTCTTTCACAACATTTTTCAATGCAGGGTTCATCCTTCTATGAGGTTGTCACATAGGACGACAATCCTCCTTAATGTATATATGATGGTGTTGACGGGCAAAATTGAATATCATCAACTGAAAGAGCGAGTTCGGTTTGGGGTTTTCTAAATAACCCAAGCCATTTGGTGTAACTTGTTCTGACAGGTTTAATGGCTCCATTAGCCAATCTAAGAATCCTAAAAGAAACAAATAAAAGAGAGAAATAACTAACTAATTACTAAACACACTATATATATGTACATATGTTCAATTGTAACTATAGTAGTTGTATTTAAGCAAAAGATATACAAGTCTCGTTTATTTACATGATTTACAAGATGCAAGTTTTAATCAAAACTTACGAAAATCGATGTGAAAAATGATTTCTTCTAGGAAGCAGATAAAGAAAGAACCTATAAATATTTATTGTTTTTCTTTTATAAATTTAAAGAATCTTGTAAAAAATATTAATGAAACATGAACATGTGGATAGTCAAAGCTGAACCATACATTCTAGTTTTAATGATATGTAAATGAAAGAAAAATACAAAGAAGCTATCATGTCAGTGCATTGACGAGGTGTATCCAAGCATCTGCATGAGTGGTGAACATCCAACTGCCATGTCCAAGAGAGCAATCTGCAATGAACCTTATGATTGTTCTAAATAAATTCAGAACATGTATTGGCAGCTTAGGTTTTAATGACAGAAAAGGAAACACAAACATAAACCTATGATCTCATAATTATACATGATTACAGCAAGATAAATCTAGAAGCAAACTATTCATTTTATCATTCAATTTAAAACTCAAAGATAAATCTTATTATTTAAATCGAAGATATAATCACAACATTTGTATTTTGATGAAGCAAATGATAGATGGCATTTATAAATAAAACCTCCTACACATCACATATAATTTAATCTAAAGATATCAGACCTACACATGTAATGGGATTAAAAAAAAAACATAAATAACAACATTATAAACAAAAGGCTAAATCCAAAATGCATATATGTCGTTCTATTAAGTTTTTGGAATCACTTGTCCATTCTGTAGTCCTGGAAGATTTTTTTTGGATAATAGACTTTAAAGATTGGAAAAATTAATACATAAATGATAATAGCATTGTGTATTGACAAAGACTAAAGAAGCTATTTAAATCAATGCATAAATCAATTATTCAAAGAATATAGATATATTATAATGAAAATAAAACCATTTTACTTATGGGACTAAAAGCCATTAAGCAACCTAGATTCCATATTCTTCTTTGAAAATATTTGTCCATTCTCCCAAAGTTCAACCATCCATTACTCCTGGCTGAAAGAAATAAAAAGTTTATGAAAACAATAATATATAAAAGAGAAGGGATTAAAATCCTCCTCTCCAATTCTTGTATCCTTTGGCTCACGATCTTTCTCATATATTTATAAGATGAATGAATGGGATGGGCATCAACATTAATTCATACACCCTGGGGAATTTGCCTCTAAAAAAGTTAAATATCTCTCAAATTGTGTGCATTTGTTTGCCGGAGAAATCTGGTGAGGTAAATGGGTCCATTTTGGTTTTGGATTTGCTTTCAGCCGTTTCTTCAAATTTCTCATGGTTTTGGAGTACAATTAGTTCTTTTAAAGATACATTACCTAAGTCACCGAAGGCACCTTTCAAATTGTTATACATTTATTTGCTCATAAAATTGTTGCTTATGAAATCCAAAGGTATTTTGGATCAATCATCTTGACAGTATTTGGATAATAAAATCAAACCACGATGGTCGAGGATCCATATCAAATGTTGATAATAGAAACTTTGTGGAAACAAAAAAACCTAAAATTAATAGCCTAAAATTGTGAATAAAAGAGCAAAATTTAGAAAATAAAATGAATTAAACCTTCCATAACTTATAAACAAACATTATTTATAATTTTGTTTTCAAATGTGATGTTAAGGTCCTAACCAGCACATGGGTAGATCAATGTATTTATTAGGATGTAGCCAAAGGTCAATGTGTGAGACCTTTCAATAAAGGCAGAGATAAAGTGGATGTAAGAGACCTAATAGAAGCTTAAGCTTCTGGAAAGGGATCTTCCTCTAGATGCTTCTCTTAATAGACATATTTGAGTATAAATGGGGGTGAGGTATGAATAGCCCTAAGCTTGGAAGAGATTATTATATGAGTATTTCATTTGGGTTACCCTCGAAGGGAGGTCATGAACATTACTATATAAGATCAAAGTGTTATTTTTTTTTGCTATTTCGTATATCATTTACGTGTATTGTGAAGATTATGATGGATATTTTCTTGTTATTCTGCCATTTCTAGCATTTCATTATGTTACGCATGTTTTATATATGGTATCTTACCAAGAGTGAGTATGAGGAGGCACTTTCTTGGCAGGAGTGTGGAGTATTTTTTTCTTAGGTGCAGAGGCATTATTCCGGCCGTCTTTGAAGCCACATGAGATGCAATGAAAGACACACGCATAAGCGCTGCGGTTGGGGATTCCCCATGCCTTGAGGGAAATACAAATTGGTTCTTAAGCGCATGTTGGCCACCCTAGTAACCCATGATGGTACCCCTTAGAGTGGTAGCATCGATTAACTTTTGTGTATGGATTAGAGGCCCTACCGTTCGAAACCCTCTTTGGAGAGATGGAAACTATTGGCATGGGGCTATAGTGTCACCGGGAACATCACTCAGGAAGATACTATCTAGCACATGGGTAGTCGGGTAGTACGGTTAAGAGTACGGTCTATATCATAGTTGGTGTGAGATGGCCGTTGATACCTACTACTTTGGACCACTGCGTATATCGAGCTATAGCGTAGGGAAACCCTTGATTTTGTGAACTACATTGAATACCTAACCCTTGGGGAACATAAACAACAACATAAAACAAATTATTTTTTTTTTTTTTTTTTTTTTTTTTTTTTTGGGTTTCTAAGTAAATACTCTACGGTTCGAATTTGGATATTTCAGCCAACTATGACTACTTGGGACCAAAGGTATAGCCTGCGGTGTAAAAAGAGCCAAAGAATCGGAAATTTTTTTCACCATTATTTGAGACCTATTCCATTTAGATTCATCTCTAAGTTCCCCTTGTCACATTCGTCCATATCATTTTTTTGCAAAAAAAAAAAAAAAAAAAAAAAAAAAATTTTCACCATTATTTGGGACCTATTCATTGAATCATCTCTTTCCCCTTGTCACATTCGTCCATATCATTTTTTCTGCACCAAAATTTTCTAACCCCGCCCGCTCCCTTTCTGGTTCACCCATCATCGCTTGAAAGGCCCCGCTTTACAGGTAGCCAAAGGGCAGATTCTGCATCAACACCTTGGAATCGGTTTCCCTTAAAGACCAACAAGGGGTCTGCAATAGCTTCGGTGCTACCACTATTGCCTCCCGTGATGCCTCGGTAGTGCCTCCATAAATGCCTCCATAAAATTACATCCATCCATGAGTGCGATGGAGTCAGTAAAGTGAGTAAAAATGAACTTGAATCTGTCGTTTGTAGTACTCTGCGCACCAAACTCAAAATTCCTCATTGACTCTTTAGATTATGCACATAAAAAAGACTGAAGCTGAAACTTCATCCCATTCCTTTCCAATACATCACTTTCAATGTGACATACGCCTTTAGCGGGTGGATGTAACCAAATTTGATGGCGCAGGCCCCACTGGTTGGGTCCTGCGATGGAACGTATTTCTTTCTCTACAACATTCACAGGATGACTTGGCTGAGAACTCGTGTGAATTGTTCTCCATCTAGATCAAAGTGGCGTAGTGGCAATGGAAAAACTTCCCGTCAAAGGATATTGCTTGGACCCAATTTGTTATTTAATTTTATGAATTCTTTGACGGCCTGTATTTGGGTCCTTTGACCAAAATTCAAACAATCGAACCTGATCAAAGACTTCATAGGCGCATTTAGTGTCACATCTTTTCAAGCTTGGAGGCATGGCCAGTGGTTTATTTGAGGAGTTACTTTGCTCCGATTGTACTCAAGGAGGATATTAGGGCCCATGTGTCCTCATGCAGAAACCGACCTAAGACTTAGGTGGGGCTACCAAAGATAAAGAAACACAACAAATTGTTTCCTCTCAAAACCCAAGCCTTCCTTTTCCAGCCCGACAGTGAAACCCCTCCCCTCCATTAAAATCAAAATTGGCCGGTTGTCATTTTGAACACCAACTCAAAGATTACCTTGCTGTTATAATTATGATGACAAATATTTACCAGGCCACAAATCTCTTAAAGAGGTCAAAAGCTCTTCATGGCCATCTCCGAGGATATTCAGAATCTGATGGTAGCTTCCCTGCTCGGGTCACTTGCAAGAGCTTAGAGAATAGAGCCCTCCTTTCGGTATCGAGTGGACCAATCACATTTCCTCCAGTATACGCATTATGCTTTGGAGCCCTCAAGATAATGGTTACATCAAGCACGAAGGTCATCATCTTGGATTGATGTAGCCTTACCCATATTTTTATTCATCATTGCATTTCCCAAGGAACTAATTGCTATATCCATGCATCCAATAATTTCCAAATCATGATTGCCAATACAGTGGTGGTTCTATGAAATGTAGTAGTCTTTATGAAAATGTGCGTCTCAAATAGGTGACTACAACCTCAAATCCATATGTTTTCTATTAGGCATGGGAGGTTCGACGTATTGTGTTGGAGTGCCGAATGAGACATAGGTCCCATTCTCTATTGGATTTTAGAACTTAACCATTACAATTTGACCAAAGGAGGCCACAAACGCCAAATTTCAAGGCATCAGCTACGGAAGGTTCTCACAGAAATCATCGGAGTTCTCATCCTGTGGAAAAATTGCTCCAAAAGGTCATTAAAAGCAGCCCAACTTCATTGCCATTCAAGCCACCGAGATCCACCCATGCCCCAAGATCTCAAGCCCTCCTTTCTAGACATCAAAGAGGTCTTTTTCCACTCCCAAGGACTCCCTCCTTCCAGTCCATGATCACTCCATTTCCCTCGTCCCAGGAATCCTTCCACCAAATGCCTCGTCCATGTACCCACCTTTGCACAAAATAGTAAGAAATTGAAAAATGGTCCGGGGAACTCCTCCCAGGAGTCATCCATCCCACAAATGCGAGGCCCTTATACTCCTCTCTCACGGTGGGTACTAAAGGAAGAAAGTTCTTGGAGAATGTGTCTGACTTCCGTGCTCTCAACAAATTAACCATCAAGAGACAAATTCCCATTCCTGTCATTGACGAACTCTTGGATGAATTAGTGGCATGAATTCTTCACGAAATTGATCTCTTAAACTCGGGCTATCACCAAATCGTATGAAGAGTTTGACATTCCATGACGATGCAGGCAGGTTTCCACATCCTCAGAAGCCTTGAGGACAGGAAGGATGTTTTAAGGGGTGGACGTAATATTAGGGTCCTAACCAGCACATAGGTAGATCAATGTATTGAGGATGTAATAAAGGTCAATATTAATATTACCTTTCAATAAAATAGAATAAAAGCGGATGTAAGAGAGACCTAATAGAAGCTTCCGCTTCTAGAGGATCTTCCTCTAGATGCTTCTCTTAATGAACATATTTAGTATAAATGAGGGGTATGTGAACCCTGGCGGAGATTATTATATGAGGCGTTTATACATTTGGAGGTTACCCTCGAAGGGAATAATGAACATTGCTATGGATCAAAGTGTTGTTTGTTGCTATTTGCATTATATCATTTACGTGTATTGTAGAGATTATCTTGGATATTTTTAGCACATTTATTAAAGCCATTTCCTGGCATTTCATTTTACATTACTTGCCTTTTTTTATATCTGGTATCTTGCATATGATCTAGAAGCTTCAAAGTTATTGAAGAAAAATATTAATTTTGTTTTTACAAAATCAAACAAATGATAGATAATTCCTAACTTTTATTATTATTATTTTGAAATGAGATGCAAAATTTAATTAATTAATATCACCAAAATGATTTCATGAAAATGAGAAACCAATAAGATATTATTATTTGACTAAAGTATTATTGAAACCATTATTCAAAATATTCAAACTTGCTAATGGGCAAAGAATGAACACACTTAACCATAATTTTAAGCAATTAAGCGTTTGGCAGTAAATTAACATTTTGTTTTAACGATTGAGATTTTTATGCTAGTTTCTAACTTTTGACATATACTCTTGTAATACAGATATGTCTCTCATACTAAGAGTGAATGTCTTAAGTTTTGTCTCTCCAAATCCTAAAACCCGATGAATGGAACTGAAAGGTTGATTCTATAAGCTCATTACTTATTATGTGAGGAGGAGGAGTTCAAATGGGGCTCTTGTAAAAATATAGGAGTTGTTGGGGCCCAAAATGGTGACAGGTGGAAATAGTTATCTACGATCTGATGGCTTCATCATCTGGGAGGAAAATAATAAGACTTGAAAAGGATTTAAGTTACTCTTTGAAATAAATTCACTCTGAGATCATAAAAGGTATTAGGATAAGCTCAATGTACCAGGACAATACAAATTTTCTTTGTGGAAGATTATGACCTGAAATAATGCCTTAATCCAAGAGTCCGCATGTTCTGCTACATAAAGGGAACTGTCTTGTTGTGAAGACCCTCACGCGATGGAAAATTATAAACCAGGGGATGTCCATTTTAACCCACTCAAATGCTTTAATCCATCCAATAGTTGTATCCACACTTGATGTATACTTTCATAAAAGTTAATTTAAAACATATACCTGCTACCTCTCGACCCAGCATTGCTTCGTTGCCAGAAGGCCTATTCAGAATTACCACATGAAGTTGTCTTGGTATCATGAGCGCATTTACCGTACCAGTGAGCACATTTCGATACCAAGCGGGTTTACACACACTTCCCACAGTGCTTCCAACCCTCTTATGCCCTTTTAAATAATAATACAATCAGATATTCTTGATGACCAAAGAGAGTGTCTGGAGGTTAATTACAATACAGGTATTTAGTTGACCATGTTATTTATTTTTCTTTCAAAATTTGGAAGTTTTATCATGGTTTAGAGGTTTTAGATTTCCTTTAAGAAATCATCTAAGGAATGGGGAAGCACTTAAAATGGATTAAGAATATGGATGGTGTAAGAAGTTTAAAGATCATCATAATTCTCGAATATTTAAAACCATATCTAGGGTGTAATGTCACGGCAAGAAGGTGAGGAAAAATAGAAGTGACAATTGACTTAATTATGCAGGGCTCTATCTTAATATCGCGACCCTCTTTGAACTTATTTCACTTTGCACGAAAACAAAATTCTTAAAATAAATGTTTCCTTTGACAATATCTCTTTGATAAGAAGTATATAGATTAAAAGAAAGATAAGAAAAAAAATTCATTCAAAATAATCAAAGAAACAAAAGAAACCTTTAAACAAAACCAAATCAAATTTTACCTTAATGGATTCAAAATTAAGAAATTACACAAAAATTAAAACAACAAAGAAACTTTTAGGAAACAATTTTGGCCAAAGATAAACGTGAGCTTTTGGATCCACTATCATCTCAACATAAAATAAAGGAAGAACTAAATCCATACTCAAAATATCTGTATGCGAGAAAGTTATTTTTCTTAAAGATAGTGATGCATAACTTGTATTACTTTGACCAAACATTAGTATTAAAATAAAGAGACTAAAAATAGAAAATCCTCATTAAGGCGGTGATGCGGAGTCCTCATTGCTTTTTATGCTTAGATTAGAGTTGAATTGATGTCAAAATTTTCTTATGTCTTTACTTTCCATTTCAAAATTTCCTTGGTAATCATGTTTTAGAAAGAAGATATTCAATGAAAAATAGAGAGATAAAGATTTAAAGTGGACTTCCTGACAACATTGATATTATGGTTCTCTTGGGTGTGCACTTATGTTCATAACTACATTATTACAAAGGGAAATAGTGAGAAATAAAACTAAAGAAACCTACTCCCTAAACCTACTCTAACTACTAAAACAAATAAAAAATACTAAGTAAAGTCATGGCACAATGTATCCATCAGAGTAACTCTAATCCCACAATGGAAACAAGATCAAATATTACTAACAGAATGGTATTATATCAAAAGTAACAAAATATATATCATACTTGCATCATCCATCATTTAAAAAACAAACAAGCATGACCTTACCAAATTTCTTTTTGAGAACTTCTTGATGTATGAAGATCCTCCAACCATTTTGCAATATGGTGCATTGATATGAGTCATAATAATATATAAGAGTGTAGAGCAGTTTGGAGAAACTTATGGCTAATTATGGAAACTGACATAACCATGTTAATCACCGAAATACCCCATCCCTCGACAATTCTCAAGTGTTCATCAATTTATTGGAAGCAGGGAGTATCTAAAAAAATCATGTAATTCTTGCTTCCTAGATATTGCAGAATTGCAAGAAACAAAGCAAGTACGACTTTATCTTTATTATGAATATTATTTAGATACAAATCTTCAAGCCATTCTAAGATACCGTCATAAAAATTAGGATGCAAAACTATGACTCGATGAAATGAATATATCAATGAGGAACACATCATAAGAGGATTCATGACATTAGTTAGATTATTGGTTTGAGCGATTCCTTTGATGAAGATTGATCATTTTCAAAATGTGAAGCATAAACATTCTAAAATTTGAACTAATCAAAGAAAGAATATACAATGTAGAATATTCAATCTCCAAAAGGATGAGTGCATTGTATTTTAAAAAAAAAATGGAGTGTAAAATCATCTGCAACATCATGTCTTTCCCATCTACGAGGTGATGAAAGAGGTAGAAGGAAATCAAAATCCGATTTCATAAATGTTATGTTTGGAATTAATTTCACCAAATTTTGGCATGTCGAAAAGATTTGATTGTGATGAAAAATAGTAAGATACTGTGGATAAAGTATCAAATCAACCAGAATCTAAGGAAGAGATCGGGATATAAGGAGTAAAAGGAATCTGAAATAAGCACATGAAATAATCTCTTGAGCTATGATATTTAACAATGAAGAGGAATGTCTTGAGAATACCTTTTCATTTTCCTTAAAACTTTTCCCTTTGTTTTTGTTGATAAATTATTCCTTATAATACTTGATCACATCCCTAAATTTGCCTTTTGTATGATAGATGATTCAAAACTTTCATGGAAAACAATTGATCTTTCATGTTGATAAGGTATGATTTGTAGGTGAGGGTTTAAGGTTACTTCTTCAATTCTGAGATCTACATACCTAATGGGTTTCATTGGAATGTTAGAATGCCTAATATCATTTTCATCACCTAATTCTTATTCAATAACCGAATTTAAATACAGATTAGAGAAAGAGTTAAGAGAACAAGGACATTCACCTTAACCCAACATTGAATCTTCTGCGATGGTTGAGGACTGAAAACCTATGCCATGATTCAAAGGAGAAACAAGTTTGATTTTCAGTAAGTACCTTTTCAATAGGTTCTACCTACCTTGCTTGTTCAACATTTTGGATGGATCCCTCTCATCCACATGAACACAATTCTTCTTACAATTATGTGATAGTATTTGTAACTGATTCATCATTTTCACGATTAAGATATGAAATTTGGGCATAAGAAGCACATCATAGAGGAGATTTAATACGAATGACATGTCATCAAGATTAAATTTACAAAAGAACACGTGGTTTTTTGAAAAGCCTTTAGAAGATGAATCACCATTGATTATGAAGTCAAATTCTTCAAATAATTTATTGTAATCATAGATCTCAAAAGAATCTAAAAATTCATATACAAACTAAACCAATCAAAATGCTGATATACTAGAAAGACTCAAACCAATGAACTTGAAATCCGACCCATGCAGAGTAAAGAAACAATGTACAAAGGCACTAAGTCAGTATCATGCTTGATGCATTTACACCAAAACTTGTTAATGGTCTTTTGCATATACATTCCACCCACCATCAAATGTGGGGGACTGGACAAGAGATAAAATTGTCTTTGGGAATATCGGGTAATATTAAAATTGGAAGCATGTTCCAACACGGTGATTTAGGGAGCCGTGGGGAATTAAAAACATTCGAAACAAAGACTACTGCAAGGCCAACTTGTTAGTCTACCCTACCTTCTAGTGCATTTTGATAGAGTTGAAATTGACCCGTCGTCAAATTTGGAAGGAAAATTTTTAGTCCAGGGTTTTCTAAATGAAATCCAAAGTGGATTTGGTGTAACTCATTCGTGGTTAATGGCTGCATGCTTGATCTAAGAATCCTAAAGAAGCGAATAAAGAGAGAGAGGAAATATTGCTAATTACTAAAACTACACTATATATATATATATACATATGTTCAAATTTAACTATAGTAGTTTTATTTAAACAGAAGATATACAAGTCTCATTTATTTACCTGATTTACAAGGTCACAAGTTTTAATCAAAACTTACGAGGTGATGTGAAAATGATTTCTTCTAGGAAACAGATAAAGAAAGCACCTAAAATATTTATTGTTTTTTCTTTTATAAAATTTGAAAATTATCTTGTAAAAAATAATGAAACATGAACATGTAGGATGATGAAGCTAGACCATGTACATTCTAGTAGTTTAATGATATATAAATGTGAGGAAAAATACAAAGAAGCTATCTTGTCAGTAATTTAGTGAGGTGTATCTAAGCATATGCATGAGTGGTGAACATCCAATTTTCATGTCCAAGAGAGAAATTTGGAAATGAATCTGTGTTCTTCTAAAAACTGCCATGTCCAAGAGAGAAATTTGAAATGAATCTTATGACTATTCTAAATAAATTTAGAACATGTATTGGCAACTTAGGTTTTAATGACAGAAAAGGAAACACAAACATAAACCTGTGATCTCATAATTATACATGATTATAGCAAGATAAATCTGGAAGCAAACTATTCATTTTATCATTCAATTTAAAACTCAAAGATAAATCTTATTATTTAAATCGAAGATATAATCACAACATTTGTATTTTGATGAAGCAAATGATAGATGGTATTTATAAATAAAATCTCCTACACATCACAGATAATTTAATATAAAGATATCAGACCTGCACATGTAACATGATTAAAAAAAAAACATAAATAACAACATTATAAACAAAATTCTAAATCCAAAATGCATATATGTCGTTCTACTAATTTTTTGGAATCACTTGTCCATTCTGTAGTCCTGGAAGAATTTTTTTGGATAATAGACTTTAAAGATTGGAAAAATTAATACATAAATGATAATAATTAACCATGTATTGATAAAAAAGACCAAAGATGTTTAAATCAATTCATAATCAATTATTCAAAGAATATGAATATATTATAATGAAAATAAAACCATTTTACTTACAGGACAAAAGCCATTATACAACCTGGAATTCCATATTCTTCTTTGAAAATATTTGTCCATTCTCCCAAAGATTCCAACCATCCATTACTCCATTTGAAAAGAAATAAAAGTTAAGAAAAACAATAATATACAAAAGATAAAGGATTGAAATCCTCCTCTCCAATTCTTGGATCCTTTGGCTCTGATCTTTCTCATATATTTATAAAATGAATGAACAGTTTGGGCATCACTATTAATTTCCACCACCTGAAAATTGCCTCTAAAAGAGACCCAAATATCTCTCCAATTGTGCATTTTTTTGGGAACATCTCTATGCAAAAGGTAAATGGGTCCATTTTGGTTGTGGGTTTTCAACCGTTTCTCCAAATTCCTCACGGTTTGGCTGCAATCAGTTCTACAAAATAGTCTGTCTGATCTTGACGTCTTTCCAAATTTTATCTATTGTTGCTCATAAAATTATTTGTAGCAATCCAAAATTATTTTTGGATCAATCATATTGAACATATTTGGATAATAAAATCAATCCATGATCAGATCCGTATCAAATATTTTATAATAGAAACCTGTGAAACAAAAAGAAACCTAAATTAATAACCTAAAAATTGTGAATAAAACAAAATCTAGAAAAATAAAAAATGAATTTATACTAACTATAACTTATAAACAAACATTAGTTATAATTTGTTTTCAAATATGATCTAGAAGCTTCAAGTTAATGAAGAAAAAATATTAATTTTAGTTTTTTACAAAATCAAACAAATGATAGATAATTCTTTTATTATTATTATTTTGAAATGAGATGCAAAAAGAATTTAATTAATTAATATCACCAAATGATTTCATGAAAATGAGAATCAAACTTGCTAATGAGGAAAATAAATGAACACATAATCATAATTTAAACGAAAGTAAACATTTGATAAAAATTAATGTTTTGTTTAAATTGAGATTTTTATGCTCGTTTCTAACTTTTGACATATACTCTTGTAATGAATGTCTCATACTAAAGTGAATGTCTTAAGTTTGTCTCAAAGCAAGCCAATGAATGGAACTACTTGAAAAGGTTGATTCTATAGCTCATTATAATTATCAAGATTTGAATGGGGGCTCTTTAAATTTTGTAAAAATATAGGGGGAGTTGTTGGGGCCCAACAGATGGGTGCATGAATTAGCAGGGATCCCCTTCATATCTATATAATCCCAGGTGAAGGCCTCTTTTTGTTTCTGAAGGACATTCACAAGTTGCTTCTTCTAAGGTTTTGACAGGGCTTGATTAATATTCAGGGTTTTCCTGGTTCTAGTTCTACTGGGACACTTTTACTGGGTGCATCAACAGGTAGTTTCTCTTATCCTTCTGTTGTTTCAATTATTTCCCGAGTCTCACAGCTTAGGATATATTCTAGGAATTGTTGATTTGTTTCAAAAACGAAGCAAGGATCATCCATAAAAGAGGTTATTACATCTTCTTCCAATTCTATTTTCAACTGAAGGGCTTGCCCAATAGTGAGAACTGGCCTCAATTCCTCATTTTCTATTTCAGACTCTTTCCTAGGTAAAATTTGTTTTCTTTCTACTGGTTTTATGGATGGGTTTGGTTCTGCAGGTGGGTATAACACTAAGTTCTTAATGTTGTTCCCATTGGAAATAACCATGTGCCATGATCGACACCCAATGTAAGCATTTGTAGTAGCCAACCATGGTCTACCCAAGATCAAAGGATGAATGCCCACTGAAGATTGCATTTGTAAGACCAGGAAATCTATGGGATAGTGCCATGAATCTACTAAAATTGTTACATCTTCCAATTTTCCTACAAGTTTGACTGTGGATCGGTCTTCCAATTCCAATACTGTAGGTGTATGTTTCAAGTTACGAAGACCTAATGTATGCATGGTTTTAGTGGTGATGATGTTGTTGGCAACACCCAGGTCTACTAGTACATTCATAATCTATACCCCATTAATTTGTACTGTCAGAATTGGGTTCCCTGGATCTCCATACTTTTCAGGCATTGACTTTCCCTTCATGAAATCTGATAATTTTCCCATAACATGAATGATAAGGGAGTCTTTGGATTTCTTTGCAGATTTTTTTGAGCAGTATTCCCTAAGAGTCTTTGTATATATTGGCACATCCTTCATAGATTGTAAGAAGGGAATTTTAACAAATAAATTCTGTAGTTCTCCTAATAAATCAAATTTAGCTTGAGGGACATATTTACTCAAAGTTAGTCTCTATGGGTAAGGTGGTTCAGATTGATGTTGTTTTACAGGAGATGTCTGATTTCTATCAGTTTGTTTTGGCTCTTTACTAATTGGTTATGATTCCTTACCTTCACTATCGAGTCGTTCAATGGTAACTGGAGGAGGTTGAGTATCAACTGTCCACCCTGATTGTAGATTCATTTCATACAACTTTGTAGTGGAAATGCTATATGAAGGTAGGTTAGGAATGTCAGTTTGATGAAATCCCCTACTATTAGGATTCAGATTAGGTTGGATTGGGACTGAGGATGGGCAGGTTGGTTACCCGGAGGTACATTAGAGGGAAGTTGGAGTTGTTGTTGTGGCATCGATTGAGGAAACTGCCCAGGAGGGATCCTCGCCAAGTTGGAGCCCATGGGGAGCTTGAACTGACTTGAGGGTTCCATTGCTGCCATGGTGGAAACTGGTATTGTGGCCACATGGAAGGGTAGGGCATGGACTGAGGATTCATATTAGAATTATTAAAATATAGAGATGGATTTGAGTACATACCTTGATTTCCCATTGGTGGTCGAGGTTGCCATGGCTTTCTAGACCCCATGAGGCACAGTTTCTCCATGTCTTTCCCCATTCCTTGAAATACTGCTTTCAGGCCTGACAAGGAGGGGCATGAGCTTGTTGCATGATTTAGCTCACAGATTTCACATTCCTCTATGGAGTTTAGTGGACATTCCCTCTCTTGATGCTTTTTTCTACACGTTGGACAAAATATTGTCATAGTCCTGTGCAATTTCAGTTGCTTCTGATTTACTTGCAGTGTATCCATCTGTGCTGACAGGGCGCTGAGGATATCCATCCTCAGATTGTCTAGCAGGTTTTCGATTTCTACTTTCGTAACACCTTCGCTAGACCCTTTTACTGAGCGAATTCCTTGTCTATTTCTTGCAAGTCCTCTTGAGCACTGAATGCATAACTCGTAGATACCTTCGAAGCTTTCCTTAGAGATGTGTCCTTTTCCCACAATGTTCAATAATTTCATTGAATCCTCATGGAAAGATCGGAGGAGGATAATTTTTAGAATTTCCTTATCCAAGTCAGAGTGACCTAACCTCTGTAAGGTGTACCTGAATCGTTCCACGCAATCCTCCAAACTCCCGTCTTCCTTTTATGCGAACTTGAAAAGTTCTTCCTTAATGTTCCAGGATTTACAGCAATCCTGGTATTTTTCTAGAAAAGATGTCCGCATATCATCCCATGTGGAAATAGTGCTTCCTCCAAGGCCCATGAACCATCGCAGAGCCATCCCCTTTAATTTAGAAGGAAATTTTTTTAACTTTTGGGCTTCCATCGTGTAGTCATACCCTCGACAGACTATGTTGAATTCAAATAGAAACGTGTCGGGATCTTCTGAAACAATCCCATGAAAGTTTGGTAGGGTTGCTAATGGAACAGGCTTAGTGGGAACACCAACTCCCAAGTTTCCAATTGGGAACTCGATAGTGGAGTTTGTGGGAGCCATAAATATCTTCCAATAATCGCTGGGTATTTCACCAGACTTTGTAGGAGGTGGTTGAGGCTTCCTTACCCCTTTGCTCCGAGTTTCTTTAGCGACACTTTCCCAGTTCCTAGGTGATGCAAATACTCCTTTGATCCCTTCTTCTACGTTCTGATGACTTGATCCCTCTGCTACAACCTTTTCTCTCTTTTTGGAGTGTTTTGACTCTGTCAAGGCTTTGCTTGCGACCTCTTCCCCTTCTACTGCCAGCATAAGATTTCTTTGTTCAGGTATGCCACTAGATGTTTCTTCAACTGTTGGAGGGACCTACTGTGTTGTATCACCCCAGAATGTTGTAGAAAACACTGGTTGATCTACTGATTGTCCCTCAGACTTCACTCTTCATGCCTTTGGTCTCACGGCTGTGCAAGATGAGGCTTCTGATTCAACCTTTTCTATAATCTATTGGATGAAGGTCTTTCTTCCCAAATCTGGTCCTCCCTTCTTTGGGGCTTTCCCTTTGCCCCCATTATTCAATTCTTTGTTCATACAAGTGAGGTTCTTGGCATAAACCTACAATGATTTAGTCTTGAAGTAAGGTGTCAAAGGACCATTCCTTCCCCAAGACAAAAGATCTTATGAAAACGAAAGGAAGCTAAAAAAAAAACAAGAATCTATGGTTCAGGGCTCGGAGCAGGGCATCAAAGGACTCTTCCCTCCCTTGGTATAGAAAAAAGCACACCACAGAAAAAACTTGATGCTTTTCAAACCTGAAGCAGGGTGTCAAAAGACTCCTCCCTTCCCAGGGTAAAAGCTAGGGTTTCAAAAAAAAAAAAAGACACAAGGGTTTGAAAGACATAAATATTAACTCAAGATTTGGAGCAGGGAATCAAAAGAATTCTCCCTCCCCAGGACAAGAGATTGACAAAAAAACGAAAAAAAAAACAAAAATAAAAACAAGCGGAAAGATCACCTATGCTCAAGACCTGAAGCAGAGTGAGGAAACTCGTTCTCTTCCCAGGATGATAGATTGACCCTCTGGTTGGTTCAGATCATTGTCTTACACCTTGTCAGCCTCCCCGAAAATGACGCCAAAATGTTGGTGTCTAGGTATGAACGATTTATTCACCCTTTTCCTACATTAGTTTATCAATCTGGGTGCGTTTCCTTTCAAGGCAACGTGCAAGGTATATGCAGGGGCAAGAGTACAATTCATTCTAGCCAAGGGTTCACAATTTAAGATTCAAAACATTACTGTCAACTGGATTAACTATAACTTCCAAAAGGCATTCATAATAATCACACACTGTAATAGTAAGCATAAGCTAAGAAATACCGCTGTAACAACAAGCATAAACTGCTAAATAACATACTGTAACAACACGCATAAACTGCTAAATAACACACTGTAACAACAATTATAAAACTGATAAATAACACACTATAACAACAATTATAAAACTAATAAATAACACACATGGGAAGATGCAACACTTGATCATAAGTGCGGGCCCAACTCTCTGATCAGGGTTGTGCTGGTTACAACAAAGATGAAGACAAAAAAATAGGTAGTGCTTTATAAATCTGAAAAAGGTTATTACAATCTCAATGGGGACATCCCCAATTACAGGAATAAACTGTATTTAAACATTAAAAGGGAGAATAGCCTCTTCCCCCAAAACATGGTAATCGTATCCCCAAAAATATGCATTAGTTGGAACGGCACCAGTACCAGATGGACAGGATCAACGAAATTCCCAAGATGGTTCAAGGATCTACAAATCCATCTACGCGGCCTCTTTATGGTTTGGTTGTTGTTGTGAAGGGTGGATCTACTGCGGGATGAAGTCCTGGTCCTGTTATCCAGAAGCTGTGGTCAAATGTTCGTTTTAGTGCTGCGAATAGGTAAAACTCCGTGACTTTTACTTCATTAATAAAATATTCCAATAGACAAGGTAGGGGTAATTACCTCATGGATTTAGAATAGTAAACATAGGTAAATAAGGTAAGAAGGTCAAAAAGGTAATGGAAATGTAGCAGAAAGATATCCCAATTTGGTGCCAACAAAGATTGTTGTGAAGAAAACGTTCGAGCCTAGGTGGAGCTCCACTTCTCCATTTGGCTTCTAGTGATATTTGATCCAGTTGCGCAGAGTTCTCTTTGTGGGCCATAACCTCATGAGATTTCATATGAGCGCATGTGTCTTCATCTGGTCCCTATAGAGTTGTGTTTTTGGGTCCTCCAGGATCACCTTGGGTATCCTTGTTGTTTTGGGCTTGCACGGGTTGCGCCCTTCTGTCCCATTGGCCTTCGCGGTCTCTTGCACCTCACTCTGAGTTTCCTTAGCTTCTTCTCTCATGCTCTCATTTTTGTCCTGGTTTCTTTCTTGTCATTTCCCTAGGTCTGATCTAGAGGTTCCTATCACTGGTGCTTTGAAAACTTTGCCTCTTGTCCCTTTCCCTCTGTCCACCACTACCTGTTTGTATGAGGGGGTCCCCTTACCCACCCCTTTGGTTCTCATGCTACTCTCTACTGTGGCTGCGATTGTCAAACCCTAGGTGGATATCCAATAAAATGACTAGTACATATTATTAATAGGTTCTTAACAGAGAATAATAGAGATACAATAAAAATAGTTTTCTATTCAATAAGGAAATAAGATGAAACTGTAAAATGCTGTGGAAAATAAGTTTATTGAAATGGTGGCGGCTTATCTCTGAGAAGAGATGTGACGACTATGTTAATTCTCAAGAAGATGATGAAAATGAGGCTCTAAATGCCTTTTTACAATAAAAAGGAGTGTCAAAAACCCTAGACACCCAAAAACCTAACCCTAGGAGATGAAGCGCCAAAAGTCACGTGGGCCCTATTTGGGTAAGTCAGTACATCAACTTCCTAGGGTTGTAAGTTTTGCATACGATCTTTGTTTTAGGCATACGATATCCTGTTGGAAATATCTATCCGAGGAATACAACTTTTGATGAAAATATCACAATGAAATATATTTATTGCTGCTACATACCCCAAAAAATGTCGTTTAGGGCCTCAAAACGGCTCCGAAAGTTCAGGACCTGAAAAACTGCTACAGATAGTAAATTACCAAAATTTCCATAAAGTTGTTTTGAGCCAGCTGTAAAAGGTCGGTGCCCACTGATATCCACCTAGATCACTTGTCTCCATCCTTTGATTATCATTTTGGAGTTAAGCCTCTATGTTTTCAAGCTGGGGGCAGAGTACCAACCATCCATCAGTATCCCTACCTTTGGAAATTACGTTGCGAATTTACAAGAACAAATTTAATTTTTTTTCAATCTTGTGTAAAAATGAAACCAATACCGAGTTTAGTCTTTTCTCTTTATCGTGCTCGTAAATACATGAGAATGTGACCGAGTAAAATTTTATCAATTTTTCAAAATCGTAAAGGTTATATGAAAAAGGAACCCCATGGAGTCTCCTTTACGCTCTTTTCTGACTCTCTAAACATGAAAATATTTTCGAGTGATCTTGCTTCCTTTCACACTCATTAAAAGGTTTGAAAGGGATTCTTTTGAGTGGTAGTTTATCGCTTTTTTGTCCTCGCAAGACTCAATTTATGGAAAAGGAAAACCCTATATTCTCCTTTAAGTTATTTTCAAATTCTTTGAACATGAAAAACCACCGAGTTTTCCTTCTCTGGACTTGCTAAACTACACATTGAAGAGCCCATATGGGAACAAAACCTTTCTTATTCCAGTTTGCTAAACAAAGGAAGAGGAAATTATTGAAGTTCAGTTATACTGAGCATCTATTATCCTCCTCAAGCTTGTTAAAAAACAAAGGGGTATTCATCTATCTGGGTGGGGAAACAAATTGAAGGAAGTGGGTCAAGGTTTTTCAGAATTATTTATGGTAGATTTTGTTGCCTTTGAACATTGAAATTATTTGCATCCCGTATTAGAGTTGGGTAATATTCTTGTCTCTGAGTCATACCAATTCCATGTGTCTCCATAATTATCCTATTGCTATCACATTACATTATTGGTACTCATCGACTAGTCTCAAGAAGGTGTTCCAGGTAAAACAATCATAAATTCTTCCTAGAGTATCCAAATTGAGTGGAACTAGTTTCATTGGATCGTGGACAGTCTATAGTATTTTTTTTGCAAGTTTCATAATTTTATATCAATTATTTTGTGTGGGGCACGCTATACAAGTGAGATCTCCTAGAAAGGCCAAAAATCGGCAAGTTGTGGGGAAGTTACCATAAATTCCACTTGGAATATCCAATTTTGATAAGACTCATGGCATTGTAGAGAAGAAATATCAGAGAACTACATAAAATAAAGTTTCATACCTAGAAGGGCCGAAACTTGGGAGATACAACAGAAGAAATATTTTCTAGCAGAACCACCTCAAAATCAAGGTTCAAAAGTGATGCTTGGCCAACATGCCACCCAAAAAGGGAACTTCTACACCAAATAAGCCTCCAGAAAACCCTACTTGGACTCTTGATGAAGGTGAAGAAATGTGTAGGGACATAAATGATTTACAAAATAAGATAGTAACAAAATATGAACTACAATAGATGATGGAGGGTTTAAAAGGGGAGATCATGGAAGTATTGAAAAAATTTGTAACAGAGAAGACACCTGAAAGTGAAAATGCATCCCATGAAATTCATGATGAGGACATAAGGAAGGTGAATCAAGAATGAAGAAACTCCAACTTTGGTTTGAATACCAACCACGTTCCTAATATTGATATGAGGAAGTTTGATAGCAAGGACCCAATCACATGGATACTTCAGATGGAGCAATTCGTTGATCTCCATAATGTGCCACGTCCACAAAAGGTACGAATTGCTTCTTTATATTTAGAACC
>SNQJ01S0044178.1:909-49968 GCA_010110895.2 Picea sitchensis
CCCTTCTTCAGTCTCTTCACAAATTTTGCTTCAATTTCATCAGTCTCAGAATCCTCATTCTTGTCTGCCTTAAATGATGCTTCTCTAGAGGTGGGTTTATCTTTAACTATTCTCATTTCATATGTAGTCAATGTTCCTAGAAGTTTATCAAAATCCAAGGTTTTTAGATCATTAAGTTCTTCTATAGCAGAGACCTTCAGATTGAACCTATCTAGGAGAGATCTCAATATTTTCTGAACTAAAGAAGGTTCCTCAATTTTTTCACCAAGTGCTTTCATTGCATTTACCATTTATTTTACTCTCAGAAAGTATTTTCCAATAGTTTCATCTTCTTTCATCTTCAGCTGTTCAAACTATATTCTGTAGGTTTGAAGCTTGGCGTCCTTTACCTTCCCATTACCTTCATAATTGATAATGAGTTTGTCCCACATTTCTTTGGCAGTTCCTAGGTGCATAACTTTTATGAATTTTGCTTCTGCAAGCCCACTCAATATAGCATTCATAGCGTTAGCATTGAAGCTAAATTCTAGCTTGTCATCCTTATTAGTTAGTACAACTGGCTTTACATAACCAGTATCTACCACATCCTAGACATATGCACCTAAATCCATTATGTAGGTTCTCATTCTAACTTTCCAGAAGGCAAGTTTGTTCCATTGAACAGAGGGGCCTTATTGGTTGAATTTCCTTCATGGATTGACATGTTTAAGCTCCAGGATCTACCCTTAGATAAAAGGGGCCTGCTCTGATACCAATTGTTGGACAACTGAGAGGGGGGGTTGAATCAGTTGTAACCTTGCTTAAACAATTATACTTATTTTAAACTCTTTCCACATCACTCAATGAAAATCAAAATAATGCAGGGAAGTAAGCAATAGACCATTCAACATCATTCACACATATGAGATACACAGAGACAGATATTTCTTGAGGAAACCCATAAAGGGTAAAAACCTCTTCTTAATATGATAAGTAATCTATACATTCTTTACATTATCATACATATGAGAACCAACTCATAATGAGGCTACAACCTCTATTTTGCAAGATGCTACTTACTGAGAGCACCAATTCTCTGGATTCTCTAGCATCAACTAGAAAGAAGCACCAACTCCCTAGTTTCTATAGCACCCACTAGAAGGAAGAACCAACTCCCTGGTTTCTCTAGCACCCACTAGAAGGAAGCACCAACTCCCTAAGTGTTCCAGCACCAACTGGATGGAAGAACCAACTTCCAGTCACATGGGATCCAACCTGTATAATAGAGAACAATAGTTCTCCCTTGCACAACCCTGCCACCCTTGTTTCTCTGGATACAACCAGATGGAAGATACAACTCCTTGTGTTCAAGCACCCAATTGAACCTCTGAGGACAAAAATCCTCCATAGCACCTCCCTACTATCATCAAATCTAAATCTTTGCTATTAAGACTTATTACAGTGATATAAATTTCTTCAATGGATTACCGGTCTCATCATTGTTCTCCTACACTACGTTGCTCTATTTGCATCAGTGTTTCTTCACACTCCTTGCGCTTTCTGTTCTTTTTCCTTTTATGCTCTCTGCTCCATGTCCCTTCAATGCACCATTCCCCTTCTGTGCATTTCTGCTGCTGCGCTCTCCCTCCTTCTTCACACCTCAATCAAACTCAACAGCCACCTGCATTTCTTCTTTGTTCAACATTCTTATACACTATGTGCACCTTCTGCATGCAATCTACTTCTTGCTCTTGCATCCTCTATGGCCACAATATCCTCCACATCGGGGTGTTTTCTCCGCTTCACTCTTCCACATCCATCCCATCTCCTGTGTGCCACATTGTCTCTCTCTGTTCGGCATCTCATGCTCATTCTCAGAGCTCTGCGTAGTCATCATGGTAACTCTTCATCTTCTCTTCCGGTTTACCCCACGCGTCCATCATCAGTGGGTGTTATCCCAAGATTCCTCAACTTCTCTGGTAGTTTAGACTCTTTGTCTTCTCTGTCATAGACGAGATCATCTTCTGGCATAAACCATCATTTGTTTCTAGCAGTTACAATGTGAAGTGCAATAGTGTCCCTCCGATCTTACTCAAATTCATCTGCACCGTTGAATTGACTTCATTGAATCTTACGTTCATTTCACCATTTCGCACTTCGACATTTCAAGATCCCCTTGGTGAATATTTCGTTACTCTCCATGTCCCGATCCCCAAAACTCCAAAATGGAGCTTGCCACTTCAAGTTCTCTTCTACAGTTCTTCGACGATGTGACCACCAGAATATGACCCCTCTCCAATCACACAAGTGCTTCGATCTCCAAATCAACAGTCCTCGATCCATGGTGATCGGACAACTATCCTCTTCCACAGGGACTTCATCCTTCAGGACTTTGGGGGAGTGATGGAGTTAAAACTCCCGAAGTGAGGTTAGTCTTGCGTCACTCAATGACGTGTCGTGACCGGAGTGGCTGTCATGTGTCACTCAGAATTGTGATTTCTAGTGGCCTGAAATGCCTAATCAACTCAACACTTGTCGTTGTTTGATCATGCCACGTGTCATAGTCTTCCACCTGTCCTTTCTGACGTGGTCTACCACATTCTCCTCCTGGATCTATCGGCCCATATCACTTCACGATTTCGCATATCGCGATTTTGACATTCTTGATGTGAATGTTCTCGACACTTCCAAGTCCCGGTCTGCGAAACTCCGAAATGAAGTCAGATCATCTTTTCAACTTTTCGCACTTCGCAACTTTGGGACTCCTGTGATGAGGAGTCTCAACACTTGACTCCTCCATATCCGGGTATCCGAAACTATCTCCTGCGTTCAGGATTTTGACGTTTTTCATTTTGTAATTTCGGGACTCCTATGGTGAAGTGTTTTGACACTTCAACTCCATGTATCCATAACTGTCTCCTGCTTTCTAGATTTCGGCATTTCGCATTTTGCCATTTTGGCATTTTGGCACTCCTATGGTGAAGTGTTTCGACACTTCAACTTCCGGTATCTGGGACTCTAAAATGGAGTTATTTCCTGGTCAGTAAAACTCTTGTTGATGTACCTCTTTTGGGATTTTGAGATTCCGGATTTCGCAACTCTGGGACTCCTGTGTTGAAGAGTCTCAACTCTTGACTTCTCAATCTCCCGGTATCTGAAACTCTGAAATGGAGTCGGATCAACGTATTCTGACGTTTCACATTTTTCCGTTTCAGTATTCTTGTCGTGAGTTTCTTCCTTGAATCCTCCAATGCCCAGTATCCAAAACTCCGAAATGGAGTTTATGATTCTGATCTTTCCATGCAATTATCCCTGCGCTATTGATCTTTCTTCCCTGCCTTTTTTCCATCAAATAAACAAGCACACTCTTGCACTCTTCGTGCACCTCTGCACTATCTATTCTGAGCTTACGTTGTCCCTATTTTTCCATCGCTGCATTCTCTGATCTTGCCATCAATGACAAGAACATCTTCCTGAAAACATGCCAACACTAGGTTATCTACACCTAGGGTCGTCCTGCTTCTAGAGTTTGGTGATAGAGCCATTCCTTAGTAACACTCTCCCTCACCACACTCTCTAGTCTTGATTTATCTTTTATTCTATCTGTTTTTTCCAAGTTGACCTAAGGAAGGAGGAGAGAGCACGAGGCCTTGCTTTAGCAACACCGGAGTGAGCCGCTCTCCCCTAGGGTTTTGATTATGAGGCCCTGCCATAGCTGCACTTCAGAACCCTTCCCTCCAGTCCTTAGTTTCCTTCAACCCTTGCATCCTCTTCTAAATTGACTCCATTAACCCTTAGGCACTGATATTAGACCTCCAACGTTGAAGTGAAAGTGATCAAACAACTCTCAAAACCTTTGCTAAATTGAAACCCTAACTAACTACTAACCCTAAGAAGCCTGACATCACCCTTGGTTACTTCATCTTGACACAACATTTTTCATTCTATAGGCAATTGAATGGTGTTTAAATCATTTACTGAATAAGGGATTGATTGGATACATCGATTGCTACATCATCTTGATATTTATTGGTGAAGTGATATCATTTCATTGCTATATTAACAAACATTGACTTCATCAATATTTATTGTTATAATTGCCTATATATTGATATTAGATAGTCTTATGAAGTACTAACCCATTGAATCATAACCTGCATATATATTGGTTTGTTGTTTCTTTGTTCTGGGCAGGTGTTCTTCTTTGGGCAGGTTACACTTCATTATTGGTTGTTTAGCCGGGACTATCTATTTTGGTGGTGACCTGTGAAGGGGGAACTTTACTTTGACTTTCAAACTTTTTCCTCTTCAAAACTCCAGGTTACCGGGGACGTCTCCCCTAGACCTAAGCTCCCTAAAAAGAAAGAACCTCCCCATCGTGGTGACATTGGGTGGGATAGGTTCCTGTTATGCCAGTTTGGCCTTCCATTTCATAGCCATTTGACCTAGCTACAAACTATGTGATAACATTTTGGCACCGTTTCCGGGGAGCACTGAGTCAATTCTCCTCAAAAAGACAAATCATTTTCGGTAAGCCTTTCCTTAGAGCCTTATCTTACAAGCTTACCTGGCGACTCCACTCGGGTGTTTTCCATTTGCTTTTGATAGTTTCAAGAAAACTATCTGGCGACTCCAATGATGACGAGGCCAATGATGACTTCACAATGGGATCCTAGGAACTACAAACCTTTATAAATGAGTGACATCCCAGGATACCCTCAACATATGCCCTTTGAATACATAAATTTTCTCCCTGGATTCTGTGGTGGTGATAGAGAAAGAGCTGACTATCACATGAGAAATTTCTGGAATTTCTTTCTATCCGACCCGATTGATGATTATGCTAAACGCGTGGTCATGAAAATTTTCTCTGCAACATTTTCTTACAATGCCAAGAAATGGTATGATAACCTCCCCGAGTCTAGCATCAAGACTATGGAGCAATTTGAGAAAACTTTTCTTGAGAGATGGGGTATCCAGCAGAAAGACATCCCATTACTGTTACAGGAACTCAAGCGTATAAAGCAATCTTAGGACGAAACTGTTGAAAACTTCCATATTAGATTTGAGAACATGCTATATCAGATTCTTGAAAGTCATCATCCCGAGGAGAGATACTTGGTACATCTCTTTACTAATGCACTTTTGGGGTATCAAAGGTTTCCTCTTAATGAAAGAACCTCAAAGACGCTCAACAAAGCCTACTACATAGCTGCAGTGATTGAAGAGAAGGTCTCCTCACTTGATATAGGATGCCTCTTTACCGCAAGTACTATCAATGGAGAGAATTTGTTTACCCTTGAGATCTTCATCATTGATCTCCGAGAAGAAGGGGAGAAACCCGCAGATCGACGAGGGATTGTTGAAGAGATAGTTGAGGAGTTGGAGCCCAATAATGAAGTATCAACATGCCCTCTTCCTCTTGATGAAGCAATCCATAAGCCTTCTCCACCTTCGCAACAACAAGACGATAAGGTTAGTTTATTTCCTTTTTAGGATTTTGATGATACCTTATTTCATGATTCAGAGAGTGATGGAGAAATGGAATCCCCGAATGAAGAGCATATTCCTTGCTGCACCACCAAGGATAAGACAATTATTCATTCCAAATATGCCCAAGTCCTATAAGCTCCTGCATAATAAGAAACAATAAGTTTCCCTCCTCCCTATTTTTTGATGATGTTTTACCTTATGATGAAGGAAATGAGGAGGGGGCGAATGAGTTTTCAAGACCTGCATGTTATGATACAAATAATGACATAGTTGACAACCTTGATGAATTCATACATGTTGGGAGACATAGGTGGGATATATTTGGTTATTATATGGGTCCCATCTACGACATTGAAAGTCGTTTCCAAGTGTTGCCTTTGCAATTATCACAGTAGATTATTCTTCACTAGTGGCAACAAGGAGATGAGGTTTTTACCCATACTCTCCAAAAACCCAAGGATGACCTAGTACCTTGTTTTCCTGATGATTTTCGGTCATACATTGAGGAATTTGATGATTGTTCCTCTAAGCATTTGGATTTATTTTGTGAATATGATTATAAACCAGCACTCTGCTCGGATTTTAATACAAGTAAGAACATTGTTTGCCTAAAGAAGGTTTCTCATGACTTTTCACTCTAGCCACCTGTTATTACTTTACCATGCTTGTCCATTAAAGGTGTAGTTGGGAAGTATATTTTTTATGTTGAGCTTCCTCTTAGGAAAACTCTAGACTCCAGGGGTCGGTTAGATGCTGCAAGTTTGAGTCAGTTATCCCAGTTTTTCAACTTTCCCTTGGTGGTTTTCCAGTCGTCTGCTAGATCTTTGTCGATCCCTTCCTTGACTTCCGAGTGTGAGGATGTCCTAGGTAGCTATTTGGAAGGCCCTTTGAGTTAGTTTTCTGGACCTTGTAGTTTTCATGACCCTTTCTTGAAGTGGATTGAGTACTTTCTTCATAGATTGACTTGGCAGGATTTTATCCCTCCCACCCGCCTCCATGAGTTAGACTTTGAGATTTCCGATGATATGATATACATTCTAACTCATGATATTTTTGTGCTTGATTTATCACTATTTTGGTTTATGATGAAGCACAAAGAAAGGTATCATGGGACATTGCTGGATTGGCTACACTGGTCATTTGACTATATCAAACATCTAACCAACAGGTAAGTAAAGGTAGGTACTTTGCCTTACATTCACATATTGATTGTTTTACTTAGTATATATATATCTATGCATGCTGGGGTGGAATTACCGCCCCATTTTTTGTTACTGATGCCCCTATCGAGCTTGAGAAGGTCTGCAGTTTTTTCCAGAGATACTGAGGTTCTCATGCACTCTACGGTGATCACATGTCCTCGAGTTGGAGCCAGATGTTATCCTTGATTTTCAGGGATAACTAGGAGATCATGTCTCGAGGCCCACAGTTCCTAGACATGGAGTACCGAGAGCAAGATTGACCCGAGCATGGCCCTGGAGGGCCCATCCTTTTCTTCTCTCATCAGATTCATCTTGTCAGCAGCAACAGTGTCCATCACCTTTGGCTTGGTCTTGTGTCAGAGGAGGTTCTTTCTCCATGAGGTAATTGGTCCAGGTATCATGGTATGTGTCACTTTTAGTCATTAAAACCTTTGAATATATGCATCCAATTCCTTTTATCTCTAACAACCGCTTGGATCTTACATTAGCCCACTTGACCATGATCTGGGAAATTGACAGGCTATCCTAGCAAGTTTGTGCCCATAGGTCTAGGTTTTCCACTAGGGTATTTCTGAAAAGCCATCATCCACTCCCTTCATAGAACCACTATTTCATCTTATCTCCCACTCACTCGTCCCATTCCCCTTGTCCGAGCATTGGGTTGACCTGTTTGTAGGATTGCACCTTATCTCGTGGGAAGAAGGGGCTAAAAGCCCAGAAGGTAAAAGCAGCTGGTAAAAGATAAAAGCCTAGAAATAAAACCTCGAGATGCTTCACCCAGGGATCCCTGAGAAGGCAATAAAAAGACTCTCAGTAAGAAACAAGAGGGACCAAGAAAATATAAACTAGACTTAGTCAAGAGGATAGGGGGTCTCATCATGAGCCAACCTATTAGGTTCATGGGTACCTAATAGTATGACATTGCCACCATCTGGTTACTACACTAGGGAACTGACCTTTGGTTGCATGGCCAAGGTAAAGGGGGTCTCATCACGAGCCAGCCTGATCATCTTTGTGAAAGTACTTGTGGGTAACACTATCAGCTCTGGTCACCATGCCAAGGCAGTGTCCTATGGTTAGCCCTTGAATAAAAATAAAAAGAAGAAGAAAAAAAAAATAAAAGAATAAAGGAAAGAACGGGCTTGGAAAAATTGCATCCATGACAGGTATGACTCGCCTTCTACAAAGGCACCCACAGATAACATCGCGCATCCCTGGATCTCACTTCACCCACATGTATGGACATCCCCAACCACATCACCTCACTTACATGACTTGGATGAAACCTTCCTGGAAACTTCCCCTTTCTTGCGGATACTAGCCCAATAGGATGTCTTGTCTTTCTCTCCAGTCTTGTATTGTAGGTTTTTGTAATGTCTTTGAACTATTAACTGATGTATTAGGGTCTTATGCATATGTTTGATAATATTGATGATGAAACATGATTAACATTGCTATGATCCCAGTGACTGATGAACCCATGGAGGGTGTAGCTTCTAATGTGCAGGATCATGCCCGATGGACAGGTACCATTTGGATAGTTACACATGGGTAGATGATCAGTTTGGACCTCTATGGGGCTGAAGATCCCACCAGATGGATGATGAGACCCCATCAGGGGGCAGAGACAGGACAGTGGTTGATTAGTGTCTTGCATCAGAGAAGAAGAGGACATTCCATCAAAGGCACCTTAGCAGAGCTTGGCCTAGGGGGAATGACCCCTTTTCAGTGGAACGCTGTCCTTGGAAGGCTCTGGATGCCCCCATCCTCACCATGAAATCATCCAGCTTCATGGACATTCATGGAGGTAGACTAGGCAGCAGTGGCACATGTGGCATGTTTGAGAGACCCCTAGGGGGCTAACATTTTTCTCCTGGATGTCTCATATTCCCTAAAAGGGGCTAACGCCTCCCTTGAAGGGGATTTTACCTTTTTTACAGCTTAGTTAGGGTTTTAATTTGACAATTTAATGTAAAAATAATATTGTGGTCTTGTCGGCCATTTTTATGACCTAAAATTAATTAAGGTCATTGATACAGTATATATTGAGGAGTTTTAGCCTCATTTTAAACATAACACATCACTCACTCATTAGTGAGGTCTGATTTTTGCGCCCTACTTGGGTAGTTATTCTGATTTAGTGAGGCACACTTGTTGAAGGAAGGCATTTCTTGGAATTTTGGCATTTGTCTTGAAGGAAGGTTTACGACTAGGGTTTCCATGCTATTTCATGGTGATATGTAAGTGTTTTTTCTGCAAAACTTCTTGATTGAATGGTTGCAGTCTTATATTCTTGCATATGTTTATAATTTTCTGATAAAAACCCTACGTGACAAGCACACAAGTAGGTCCTTGTTTCATGTCCCCTAAAAGATAAATCAGCCATTGAAGAAGGAAGGAAGAGCCTAGCCATAGCTACACTCTTATTGCTTCTTCTCCCTAAGCTAGCCATACTCTCTAAAGTCAAGAAGGAGGAGATGTCCTAGGCTTAGGTTATCTCTACACCTAGGGCCATCCTGCTTCTAGGGTTTGGGGATAGAGCCTTTCCTTAGCAACACTCTCCCTCACCACACTCTCTAGTCTTGATTTATCTTTTATGCTAGCCATTTTTTCCAAGTTGACCTAAGGAAGGAGGAGAGAGCATGAGGCCTTGCTTTAGCAACACCGGAGTGAGCCTCTCTCCCATAGGGTTTTGATTCTGAGGCCTTACCATAGCATCACTTCAGAACCCTTCCCTCTAGTCCTTAGTTTCCTTCAACCCTTGCGTCCTCTTCTAAATTGACTCCATTAACCCTTAGGCACTGATCTGAGACCTCCAACGTTGAAGTGAAAGTGATCAAACAACTCTCAAAACCTTTGCTAAATTGAAACCCTAACTAACTACTAACCCTAAGAAGGCTGACGTCACCCTTGGTTACTTCATATTGACACAACATTTTTCATTTTATAGGCAATTGAACGGTGTTTAAATAATTTATTGAATAAGGGATTGATTGGATACATGGATTGCTACATCATCTTGATATTTATTGGTGAAGTGATATCATTTCATTGCTATATTAACAAGCATTGACTTTGTCAATATTTATTGTTATAATTGCCTATATATTGATATCAGATAGTCTTATGAAGTACTAACCAATTGAATCATAGCCTGCATATATATTTGTTTGTTTTTTCTTTGTTCTGGGTAGGTGTTCTTCTTTGGGCCTACACTTCATTATTGGTTGTTTAGCCGGGACTATCTGTTTTGGTGGTGACCTGTGAAGGGGGAACTTTACTTTGACTTTCAAACTTTTTCCTCTTCAAAACTCCAGGTTACCGGGGACATCTCCCCTGGGCCTAACCTCCCTAAAAAGAAAGAACCTCCCCATCGTGGTGACATTGGGTGGGATAGGTTCCTGTTATGCCAGTTTGGACTTCTGTTTCATAGCCATTTGACCTAGCTACAAATTGTACGATAAAAGTACCCTCTCAAAGAAAAGGGAACACAAAACGGTCCCAAATCTGAAGTTACGGTGCTCCCATCTATTAGTTGTCTATTCATGCAATCCAACATGGTGGTACTCCAGTCGAAAATCCGTGCATTTAAGCACTGTACTGCACAATGCATGTGCACCTGGGAGGACTGATGTAAAGCTGCAGATCTAGTGATCCACCCAATAAGTAGAGCTATCACTTTG
Organism: Picea sitchensis; assembly: GCA_010110895.2. Taxonomy (NCBI): domain Eukaryota; kingdom Viridiplantae; phylum Streptophyta; class Pinopsida; order Pinales; family Pinaceae; genus Picea; species Picea sitchensis. The sequence goes on from SNQJ01S0044178.1 coordinate 11,267, forward strand.
AGTGATAGGTTTTTGATCTTATGTATAGGCACCTAATAACATACTTTCTTAGTACCATCCCCGCAATGGATTCCAATCAACTCCTGGATGTTGTGCAGCCTGGGGGGAAAAGTGCACAAGTTGACTAGATCCCCTCTCCTCAAGAGACCAGTCAGGAAATAAAGTTCCTTAGTCGTTGGAGTCAACGACTACCCCTCGAGTATGAATTCCTCTGCGTTAGGATGCCAGTAATATATCAATGCATTTAGCAACCTGGGTTGTGCCCTCATAAACAGACACAAGAATAACTTTAACAACCCACATTGTGACAAAACAACGATAGCAGCAGGGTCCTCGAAGACCAAAAAATCAATTTCCTCATGCTCCCTCTCTCGCCAATGCACATACATCCTACAAAATAACAAATAGATGGAGAGTTAACTCTTTCATTTTCATTGTTTTTCACTTAGTTGAGGGTGTACATGCAGGCTATACTTGGACAGCTTGCGTACACACAAGGCCGACCTCCTAAAAGGTCAGCACCCCCCCAAAACACAAAAATAAATGCAAAGTTCGTTTCATCCACTGAAGCTCCCAGAATCAACTATTTCGGCAAAGGGGTGTTTTTTTTTATTTTTGGTCAGTTCTGAAATTACAATGGTGATAATGAGCTGCTAGCTTTCTATTTATAGACTTTTTTTGGCCCCTTTTTGTCATTTTTTTGACCCTTTTGCCATTTTTCTAGCTGGAAATAGGCTTACTATGGTTCTTGAGTTTCTCGGGGGATGTTACGATAAGTGTTACTTTGGGTATTTGGGAATTTTTTTGAGAGTTGGGTCATTTTTAAAAGGTCTTTTGGTAAAAAGTCATTTTTCCAACTTTGTGCATATAAGATAAGATTTCACCTCCACTTGTTGCACCTTGTTGTCTTTTTCTCTTTGCCATAGGATCGATACCACCAAATTGTGACACAGAACCCTCACTCCTTCTCTAGAAGTGTCGTAATTTAGTGGTAGAGCCTACCTTCACATGGATGTCCTAGGTAGATCCTGGTTTCATTTTTGTGTCCATGTCGTCACTAATGACTATAGGCTCGGGAGTCCTTAGTAAGTTTTCCTAATTATGAGATTGAGCCTCATTTTCATGATTCATTATCACTCTGGACCTCACCCTCGAGACTCCCAAAACACAACGGGTCTTCTTTTAAGCCCTTTTTGGACCCTCTAAACATGAAAATATTGTCGAGCGATCTTGTTTCTCTTCATGCTCGCTAAACTGAAATTTGAAGGCACGTCTATCCGGTGGTAGTTTACCTCTTTTTTAGTCTGGATGGTTAAAAGTACGAACAAAGGTATACTCTAGGAGCCTCGGTTCTCTAGAAGAGTATTCTCAGGTATAGATTTAACCCATTTTCAGGCCTGAGGGACTAAACTTACGAAAAAGGAACCCCCACGGAGTCCATAGTTAAGCTCTTTTCAAACTCCTTAAAATTGAAAAGATAGTCGAGTGACCTTGTTTCTTCACACTCGTTAAATTGATCCAGAAGAACATCCCTTACAGAGTCCATAGTTAATCTCTTTTCAAACTCTTTAAATATGAAAAGATTGTCGATTGATCTTGTCTTTATCACACTCGTTAAAATGGTTTTGAATAGATGTCTTTTCGGTTCTAGTTTACACCTTTTTCGAGCCGACTAGACTACCTTTGAAAAAGTTACCCTAGTGGAGTCTCCTTTTACGCTTTTTCAGACTCTCTAAAAATGAAAAACTGTCGATCTTACCTTCTCCGGGGCTTGTTAAAAATTACATCGAAGGACATTATCATTGTGTCTTATTAATCGCATTTGCATCCCTGCATCTTTGGCCTAATGTCGGCTCCATGTTGCTCTCAATTGAACCATATAAAGCATTCCTCATATGCAAGCCTTGTATCACTTTGCCTCTGCATCTTAACACCTTGACCCATGGAGGATTTCTCTCGAGTGCCCTTTTTCCTGCATATGTCCCCTTGCTCTGAGGATCAATGTGTTCCTTGCGCTTGGAAATAGTATGTCTGTGACACTCGAACCTCCTTTGTAACATAACATTCTTTATTCTTTTTCAAAACTTTCCACAATTATTGAAAAGACAAAAAAAATCAAATATACCCCAAAATGAGGAAGGGAAAAGTATTTTCTTTTCGTTAATAGCACAATCAGTATCCCTTTGACAAAGCACATCCTTTCATTTGTTTGTGAATCTCTAGGATTTAATATGAACTTAGGAAGTTGTTCTCGCTACATAGAGTTGTGTCCTCCTCTGTTTGGTTACCCTACTAAACATTTGGAGGGTTCAGCTTGCCTCTTGCATCATGAAATTATGTCAATGCCGTGCTCCCTGAGTCTCATATTTTGTTGTGATTTTGTCCAAGGGAAGTCTTACTAAACTTGAGTTGGCCCTTCTATATTTTGTCTCTTGTCCTCATGCTCGACCACCCCGAAAGACCAATCAAGTCCTTGCTCAAAAATCAATGAAGTTCTATGCTTGATCATCAAGATCCTCTTGTTTGTTCCCGAAGAGCTGTCGAAGACCTCTGGGTAGTGAGTTCTTACACGCATATTACACTCCTACCCGAGTTTTGAAGATTTTGAAGTTGTTGCTAGAGCTTTGAAGACCTCATCTCCAACCATCAGGCGTCATTGGCTTCATGAAGATGGATATTATACATGTATATGTTTTGATTTTTGAGATGTAGATACATTGTGTACTACTCGTGACTACACTTTATATAGTTATATGACATGGATTTGTAGTGTATTTGATTGGAAGCCATGATTTTATTTCATCCAGAGCATGGGTATGCCCGCCTCGATGAAAAAAATTGTTATTTTTGCAGATGGCACCTCCTGAACTCCGGTCCCTGGGCTCACTCACATCATACAATGGTGAATATTTTTAATGTATTTCATCCATTAGATGATATTCTGACCTCACACATTAGGGGGCATCTGTTATAACCCTAAATTGCACCAGACATGCATACCTGGCATCATGCCATCTAACTTGTTATGTTTGCCAAGCCATCACTGAACAAGATTTTCAAAAAACCATTGTTTTGAAGGTGTACACTCCCTGCACCACTACTGCCCATGTACACACACCTGCTGACCCACTACATCCCATGTACAATCACAAAATATCGTGAAAAGTGGAAAATTGTATAGGATACTAGTTTCTGGGCCGTTACTTAACTGTTTGACTGCCCATAGCCAGTCACCCCAACCATTACTATACCTTTTGTCCTATAAAAGAGTGGGTTGGGGTCCCATTGCAAAGGAAAGCATGAGGGAAAAGAAACTCTGGGCATTTTATCAATCCCCCTCCACCCCAATTGCAATGCCCTTGATATTTCCCTAAGAGAGAACTGAAGAGGAGAAGAAGACATGGAAGTAGTTGGTGCATGGTGATGAGGAGCCCAGGACCAAGTTTGAGGATCAGTGTCTATCTCATGTTGTAAGTGAATTTTTGTGAGATTAATATAAATAAGTACTTTTTTCGTCCCGCCAAATGATGTCTTAAACTTATATAATTTTTTTACATTTCTTGTTTATGATGTCTAACCCACTAATCCATATGTAGAATACATGCTTGTAGTTTCTTGTTTGTCTTTTGATGAATGCAGGTCAGCCTTGGGAGGATATTTGCAGTTAGAAAACAACCACGCACAAAGGGATCGACATCGGACGTGGAGTTTAAGGTAGGCCTACCTGATGCCTCTCTCTTGTATTTTATGTATGATTGTGGGGTAATGTTGGGATAGTGATTAAAAGTAGGAGACTTTAGACGGTTAGCATTTCCTACACTTTAGACCCTTGGTGTAGTCCGTAGAGGGGTTTTCTCGCTATAGAATATGGGACTACTCCACATTCCTTATCTTACTAAAAATTGGGATTCTAAAGTGTCGCCTTAATTCCCCTTTTCTGACTAGGGCATAGACATGATTACAATGAAATGATTTTTTTTGCAAAATTTTGGTTACAATGCAATTTTTCAGGAGAGCCCCAATGGTTTCGACTTTGCATCCATGAATTTCTTCCATCTATTGAAGTATTCAAGTATGGAATATACTCTATTAGAGTGATTTTTATGAAAGTTTGGATCAATATTGCTTCGAAAACTTCTTCTTCGATTTCATTGATTGCTTCGATAGCTCTCTAGGTGAGGTTCCTTTTGGTGTCCACGTCTTTGACCATCATCTGGGTTGATGAAGCTTTGTCAATATCCTTCAATGGGTCCATTTCAAATAGTGAGAGAAAGTTGTTTTTCGATCTCCATACCTCATTGCTTGATGACGTGACTTGTTCGTGAGACTTTAAAACATCTATGATCGTTGTCATACCTATCTCTAGGAGTCGACGATCTCGGATCCTTCGCTTATGTGAATACATCGAAAGGGTTTATTGAGTCAAGAAATTTTGTAGTGAGTCTTTCCAATCTATGATCTTGCTACAAGATTGTAGAGCCTTTTGTTATTTTTCATGTGTTTCCTTCACTTGCGTGTCGAACTTCGTCTGTTCATGTCCAATCATCACAATACTATTGAGTGCATTGAACAACCTCTTTATGTGCTTCGAGGTCCTTTTTTTTCCTTCAATGCCTTTGTCTTCAGGATTTCAAGGACTACTGTATGATTCCAACTTTATTCCATGGTCCTCCTTAATAGGTCATTGTATTCCTGTACCCTTTTAGTTTTAGCTTCTCCTTTTTCATTAAAATATCTTAACTCAGCTAACTCTCTTCTCAGCTTTGTGACCTCCAAGTTTTGTGAGGCTTTAAGATTTTGCATGTTGCTAATATGGGAATTTTGAGCCAATGACATTGACTCACTGAATTTTTCTTGTAGGTATTTATATTGGGCATGGAGTCACTTTTCCATCTGGTCTTCGTAGGTTTTTCTTCACTTGTTGGATTTCTTTCATGTGCTCATTGGATATAGATTCTTTGATAGTTCCCACAGTTTTTTATAGCTTTGTAACTCTGGATTTTGTGACATCTAGTTCCACTGCTACCTCATGGACCGATTCTTTGTTCATACAAACAAAGGAACTAAGGGTCGATGATGCTTGTAGGGAATTATCTTTCACATCTTGTCCAAATTTCCATTTGATGCTCCTTTTGGGGATATCCTAGCTTACTTTGTCTTCTCCCCTTTTCCTTTTGGGCATTCTCTTCTCTATGTCTCATGTTTTTTCATTGTAGTAGTAATCACCAAAAATGACCATTGCTCCTTCAAAACCAAGTCCTTCCAAGGTAAGTGATATACTCTACTAGAGTGATTATTCTGAAAGGTTGGATCGATCTTGCTTCTAAAAATTCTACGTCGATTTCGTTGATTTCTTCGATAGCTCTCTGGGTGAGATTCTTTTTTGTGTCCATGTCTTCGACTATCGTCTGGGTTGATGAAGATTTGTCAATATCCTTCAATGGGTCCATTTCAAAAAGTGAGAGAAGGTTGTTTGTGGATCTCCATACCTCATTTCTTGATGAAGTGACTTGTTCATGAGACTTTAAAACATCTTTGATCTGTTGTCATACCTGTCTCCAAGATTCGACGATCTCGAATCCTTCGCTCATATGAATACATCAGAAGGGGTTTTGGAGCCGATAAATTTTTTAGTGATTGTTTCCAATCTGTGATCTTGTTGCAAGCTTCTAGGGCCTTTTGGTATTTTTCATGTGTTTCCTTCACTTGCGTGTCGAACTTCGTCTGTTCATGTCCAATCATCACAATACTATCGAGTGCATCGAACAACCTCTTATGTGTGCTTCAAAGTTCTTTGTTTCCCTCCAATGCCTTTGTCTTCAGGATTTCAAGGACTACTATATGATTCCAACTTTATTCCACGGTCCTCCTTAATAGGTCATTGTCTTCTTGTACCCTTTTAGTTTCAGCTTCGCCTTTTTCATTTAAAGATCTTAACTCGGATAACTTTATTCTCAACTTTGTGACCTCCAAGTTTTGTGAGGTTTTAAGATTTTGCATGTTGCTAATATTGGCATTTTGAGCCAATGACATTGACTCACTAAATTTTTCTTGTAGGTCTTTCTCTTGTTCTTGGAGTCGCTTTTCCATTTGGTCTTCATAGGTTTTTCTTCGCTTTTTGGATTTCTTTCATGTGCTCGCTGGACATAGATTCTTTGATATTCCCTAGGGTTGTTTCTAGCTTCATAACTTTGGATTTTGTGACATCTAGTTCCACTGCTACCTCATGGAACGATACTTTTTTCACACCTGCAAAGGCACTAAGGTTCAATGCTACTTGCAGGGAATTATCTTTCACGTCCGGTCCAAATTTCCATTTGATGCTCCTTTTGGGGATATCCTAGCTTACTTTGTCTTCTCCCCTTTTCCTTTTGGGCATTGTCTTCTCTATGTCTCGTGTTTTGTTGTTGTAGTAGTAATCACCGACAACGACCATTGCTCCTTCAAAACCAAGTCCTTCCAAGGTGAGTGATATGCTCACTGGAATTGAATCCAACGGGGTACATTCTTCTATCAAGGTACTGATCACCCCATTCTTATGATCTATATTAATGATGACAACATTATCACTTGCTAAACTGGTGTCTCATATTTTTGTACTATGGTCCTTGTCCTTCTTATTCTTCTCATGGACATTTCTTAGAGAGATCAATGTGGGTTTCCCTCTGTTTGTTGTTTCGACTTACTTTGTGTTGGATTTATGTGAGGGGGATTCTTTACTTTGGCTTTTCTCTTGCACAAAATGATTTTCTTTGGCTTCTTTCTTCTTCCTTTGTTGGTATCTCTCCTCAACCTCTTTGGATTTTCTCACCAACTTGGTTTGTTTGTCTTTTTTCCTTTGTTCTTCTTCACTTAGATTTTGATTGTCCTGGTGGAGGAGGGATCAAAACTGTTCCAGTCACAACATTATGTATTATTATTAATCCTTCCTTAATTGTTGTTGGGATACATCAGTGGTGAGCCTTTCCACCACTTCCTCGAAACTTAGTGCACCCCGTAAAAAATCCTATGAGAATTGGGTCTCATGCATGGTTTGAGGTGATAACCTGAGGACCTTCATGTTTTCATACACCACATTTCGAGGGTCGTGTGACTTGGGTTCCCCGAGACAGAGGAAAAACTCCTTGAGTGCCACTGCTTCCATTTCATCTTTCTTCTTGTGTTCGAGAGAGTATGAACCAATCTGGATGGGGAAAATTGTCCAGTATCTTTTATTGTTTTTTGAAAGGTAGGTAGTGGCCTCCTTTTCCACAGTCTGATATGAAACCTCCCTAGATAGTAATTTATTAGGTACGTACTTGGGTAACAAGTCTGTTGCTCCTATGTCCCCATAGATCCATATGTAAGTGTAGTACTTCTTCATGTACCAATACCCTATCTCTTTCAATCCTTTGAGAGCTCTAGGAGATATTCTATGTGGGAAGAGACCAAATATGGCCTTATGTAAGGGGGAAAGGAAGTAGTCATAGAGGTCATAGAAATACCTTTTACAATTGACCTACCATAATTGAGAACAATAGGAGTGGATCGTGCCCTTTTCTGGAGTTCAGGCCCAGTTAAATGTTGGGAACGATTTTTATACACATGCATCATATATAAGATAGACATACATGTAAAAGTCGATATTTTTCATGCTCTTGGGATCCTAGCTGTGTTGTGCGATGGTTAATGAGAGAATGGTTTTCAAATTGAATTCTTGGCCACTCTGGGATACCTTGTAAGCCATGGATAAGCATTCGATCCTGAAATGGGTGCTAGTCTCCTTTCCATAGAGCCTACAGATCATGGTATTTAGCACCCTATAGGGGATTTTGAGATATCACACTGGGATATATCTTTCACTCTTTTTTACCTGCCACTCCTCATCATAGAACCAATCTTCAATGAGGGTCTCGAAGTATTCATGTTTGACTCCAAACTATTCGAGAAAATACTTTTTAAAGGCTACTTTAGGCTTTGGAGTTCAATACCTTTCTACGATATCATCTTTTTTCAACAAGGAAATTAGAAGGCCCGAAGATTTTATTATCAATCCCATATATTTATGAAGATACATGAAGCACCATTTAACCATGTCTTTGTATAAAAACATCTATGGGAAAGAGACTACAATATGTATCCCTCTCTTCCAGATATTCCTATATGTATCAATGTTTGGATCATCAGATGGGAACCTTTCATTATCGAACATGTCTAGGATCTCAACATAGCTGAGGTAGTGGTCCATTATTTCATGGTTGTTGGTGTCAGAAATGTTATATGAATATAGAATCGAAGTTGGAACCTGCATTCTAGAGGTCTAGATTTTTCCCTTTCTGGTGATCATCCTGGAGATTTCGTCACCTGTGAAAACAAACAAGTCGAAAGTTAATAGTGTCATATAATATGTTGAAAAAATAGTACTATAATGATTTATATCATACTCACTTGGGCACCGAGAACGGTGATTAATCAAACTGAGATAGCGGAAACAAACAGACACAAATTTCTATCTACCGAGTAAGCAAGTGAAAACAAATTCGAATCTCAGTGCTTTAAAAGTGTTTCATTGATTCTCCCAAAACCCAATCATAATCAATGAGAAAGGTTCCACACAACTTAGAACCGGTGAGAGGAGTACAAATCATAGTAAATTTAATCGTGGGTGATTGGCATTTATAACCGTTAAGGCGCGGGAGAATTTGAAAAATTGGAGGAGTTGAATAGTCATCGTCATCGATAGTTGGTGGAGATAAGAGGTGCATAATAGGTGATATACAACCTCCGACGATGATAATATGTGACTAGTTTCTTACGTTTAATTAAAGTGCTTAAACATGACCAAAAAAATCCCTTTTAACGTTTATTTATCTGACCGTTGGATGCTAATTCTTCCTAGACTAATATTGACAAGACGTTGAGATAGTCATAGGGGCCCATTATTTTTCCAAGTCTATGATCAATGGTGGTGGAGTAATCGACGACGACCTGATTCATGTAGTCCATAGGATGAGTAATGCATAATCACCAGAGAGAAAAACCAATTAGTCCTGATGATGAATCCCGATTTGGATTTGAAATGTCGATGACAATGACAACTACTATGGATTATCCGACAAACAATTTCGAAAATACTCACCACAGAAATTTCAAAACAGAAAAAAAAAATGCCGTCATCGATAGGTAGTGTAGGTAAGAGAGAGTGCACAAAGAAAATTACGACGATGAAAAGTTTTCATCATAGACTGTTAACCAATTTTATGTTGCCACATGTGAGGGGAACAAAACTTATGCATTGGTCTATGTATGGGCCCTATATGAAAGGTAATGTTGAGGCGTCACATGGAAAGAGGTTTAATGATGTCCGCTGGGTTATGACTAGGAGAGAGAAAGGGTGTTTCGTCGTTGATAAATATGGGCAGGTGCATGAGGATGATAGGGCGTTGTTGATTTCCGATGAAGAAATTATGAAGAATCATCAATATAGTAATATGAATATGGGGAAAAAGAGCATCATTTGGCATAGGATCGATGATGAAAAGTCATGGAGGGAGACGAAAAGTCATGGAGGGAGTAATGCCAAAAGTGGGTCAAATATCTAACTTTGACACCTAAATTCCAATAATATAGATGAAGGTTCAAAAGTCATGTATCATGGAGAAAGAAAAGTGTGCCTCCCGACACTAAGATTAAAAACATTTAGTGGGGGGTGGGTTGTTGCTCCTTCATAAAAAATGGTGACTTACTAGGAAGAACCAGTTATCTCTGAGCTTAAAAGAAAAGAATGAAACCTCATCAATTGTGTTGTTACCTTCATATAGTTCACGTAGTTTACATATTGAGGACCCCACATTAATAAAACATGAAAAATTAGAAGGAAATACTCATTTTTTATGATCTTCTGCATAATTATAGTGGGTGTTTATGGGGAATTATATATCATATCCATAGTGAAACATGAGGGTTTCACAATAGGGAAATGTTTTCCAACTGATAAGTACTACAACTTTTTCCTCACCTCTCTTTCCCAACATTTCTTCGCTGCCAGCAAGCATCCATATCCCCAACAAAGATGCATTGGTATCATACAAGAATATCCCCGCTGTCAGTGAGTGTCCATAGCCTCAATGGGTTTGCTCATACTTCCCACACTTTTGGTAGTTCTTCCAACTTCCTTTTGTTCATGTTTCTCTGCCTTCATTGTTTTAGATATATGATTTATGTATTTCTTTTGCAACATATGTGAAGGGGAGTAGGAAGCGGGGTGATAAGAGAGTTACTTTGATATGCTATTCTCATTCGACAATCCATTCCTATGTGTTGCTAAACATGAGTTACCAATAGAGTAGAGTTAAGGGAAACATGTGTAATAGCACTGGTTGTATCCAGAAGACATCAAACTCAGATCAATTCAGAAAAATTGAGTGGAACAAAAGCAAGTGTTGAGAGTGGTTACACATAATAAAGATGACTGATAGAGCTATTGGAAGGTATTGAATTTATGGGTCAGATGTTTTCTGCTACAGCCCCCCTCCTTTCCTAAGGGATGTATGGCCTCTTGGTTAGGATATTTGATTCTGAAGTTAGGTGACTCTCTAAAACCTTACTGGTATTGTTCTATGTTAAACACAGGTCCTATCGACTCCCTGCGTAGGCCTCTCGGCCCCCACGACCTTTATTTTTGCACTCTATGAAAATCTTAGATTATCAAGTGTTAGTGCCTTTTCTCTTGGCCCCTCCTCCTATATGACCTTGGGAAATGACTTCGTGTGACCACGTGATTGTGGGAGTGGCCACAAGAGGTTTGGATTCAAACTAATTTTTTTCCCGCAATTCTCCTTGAGCCTCCACGTGTCTCCTTGGCGAAACCATGGTATGGATTGCAGCCCACCTTTGATGTTTTATCGTCCACACAACTCCTTCCCCTACAATGCAAGATGACCGTTGATCTCATGATCTTGATGACACTTTCAAATGGACGATTGAGATCTCTTCCTTTGAATCAACGATCTGGATATCCCTCTCTCCGATCGACGACTGTGATCGATTCAAAATTCCGGACTTCGAAATTTTTGAATCTCAAAACTTGGTTTCCTTTGCAAAACAATCTTCTAGAGTGGAAGATATGCTAACACCCGTCTCCTTCAATAAACAACTGTGATCTTTGTAGGTCTCCGAACTTTGAGGTTTTGAATTCTCAAACATCACCTTCTTCCATACTCCAACCTTCCGGAGCAGACGATCTATGAACACCTATCCTCAAGATGAATGGTCCTACCTTCACTTCTAGTGGTTGACCTTTCAACCTAAATCAATGGTCTGAGACCCTCCTCTCGATCAATAGTCGAGATCTCCTCCAGGTATCAGACTTCGGAGATTTCAAATCTCAAACTTCACCCTCACGCTAATTTTTTTATCCAAAGGTTGTGATCCTTCGACGTGTGTCCCCATGGATCAACAACTATAGATCGCTTCGGGAATTTTTCCGGAGTTCTCAAATCTACCCCACATCTCCTCCCGATCCGATGGATGATATTCACTTTGGGTCTTCAGTTCTTCGGGGCTCAGTGATCTTAGTTCTCAAAATGAAAGTTCTAAGACAAATTTCCCAGAGATCACGATCTGCTGACATGTGTCATCCGATAGATCGACGACTCTCGGCTCTTCATATCTTTGGGCTTTGGGTGTTTCAACACTTTTCCTTTGCCTCCCTCTAGATATCATGACTTGACGACATGTACCCCTTTGGATCTAACAGTCCAGATTAGCTTTGGTCAATCCAACACCGGACGTTCTCCTCGTACAATCTGACGGCTTAGTCTGCTTCGGATGATCGAACGACAAATATTTCAGTTCGAAAATCCAAATCTCCAGACTTTGGAAGTTTCGAGTCTCAAATCTTGGTGGGTTCTCTCTCTTGTGTATACGAAGTGTTAAATATAGTGTACATTGTCTTAGATCAAATGAATGTTTATACTGGCGTTGTGATCGAATGACCAATGTTGCTCCTTGTCCTAAGCTTATTATCTTTTCTAACTTAGAAAATTTTATAAGTCTTCAAAGGTTTTCTACCTTTTCTCCTCCTACGAATCCGACTCTTAGATCTCGTTAACACTTATGAAAAGTGTTATTCCTCCTGATATTGGTCTTGTGAAGACTTCGACTTCCCATGCACTCCTTACATTTTGGGGATTTCGATAACTCATATCCAAAGGATTTCTCGAAGAAAAATTCCTCTCGCCCTCCAGGCGTTCTCCTTTTGTTCGATGCACACCTTGCAACTGACTCTTACTCAAGTTTTGAGTTCTTGTGGATGACTGTGCACACCTTGCAGTAGTCACTTTTCACTCCTTGCCAAGGGAAAGTTTCATGCTATCTCTTCTGAGCTTCAAAATAAAAACAGATCCTGTCAATGCACTCCTTGCGTTCTGTGTGCACACCTTGCACCACTTCAACATAAGAGAAACAATTGAAACTTATCCTAACATTCACAGTTCCATCTACTCATAATGAAACTCATTCATCCATGAAACCACAATAATAGAGAATTGCAAACAGTGTCCACACCATGCATTGGGTTAATTTTCCTCTATTATATTCATAAGTGAAAATGGATACAACTATAATCAAAACAAAAAATGAAAAATCAGAAATCTCCTACTAAATTGCAACAAGCCTCATTTGGGCGTACAAAACCTCTATTTATCTCTTAGGGTTATTAGGGTTCCCCCTGACTACTTGTCTACTCCAAAACTTAACCTAATGACTATCTTAGACCAGTCGCATTCCAGAGCAGTAGTGGAAACTCCCACTTCACTCGCATTCGTTCAAGCGTGCTTCCAAGAATTTTTTTTCCCCAGCACTGAGTTCAGGCGTGCTTAAAAAATATGTGTCATAATTGCCAGCATTGATATTCCAAAAATATTCTCATGCGCTAAGTGGTATTGCTACGCATGCTTTCCAACGATGCTCCTGCAACATACTCCCCATGACAAAAATTCATGGACTCATGTCGATGAGCTCCTGCATTGACTTTCCATGCTTCTGGATATCAGCTTCATTTTCCCAACTGGCATCTTCTATTGGGTGTCCTTTCGACATGACCAGATATTCAAAATAGGTCTTCCTCCTGGTCTTTTTTCCAATCCTCTGATCAACAATCTTCTACATATGTGGTTGTTCTCCTATAGGCATTTGTTTCTCCCACTGAATCTTCTCTTGATCTTTTGATCCCTCTGTGTCATCTTTCTTGTAAGGATACAGGTCTAAAATGTTGAATATGGGCAATATTCCCACATCATCTGGTAGCTCAATCTCATAGGTGTTTGCATCAAACTTCCTCAAGATCTTACATGGTCCTATATTCTTCATCTTTAACTTGTTATATGTTCCCCTAGGGAACCTTTCTTTTTTGAGATGTGCCAGAACCTGATCTCCTACTTCAAATTGAAGTTCTCGGTGAAGTTGATCATCTCTGCACTTGTACTCATGGTTAGAACTCTGCAACTTTCCTCTAATCTGGCTATGGAGATTATGCATTTCTGCCACAAAATCTTCTGCTCCAACGCTCCTAATCTCACTCTGTTCAAATTCTCTCAACTCAGATACTCCCCTGGTTTTCATTCCATACAATATTTGATATGGGCTCTTTCCAGTGCTCTTGTTTGGTGAGTCATTGTATGGAAATTATGATTTTGGAAGAATCTGATCCCACTAATTATGATGCTTAGTGACCAGACTCCTCAATAAGTTTCCCAAACTTTTGTTTACCACCTTAGTCTTCCCATCAGTTTGGGGGTGATAAGATGACCTGAAGGACAAATTTGTCCCCAACTTCTTCCACAGTGTTCTCCAAAAGTGACCAACAAATTTTGTGTCCCTATCCAAGATAATTCTTCTGGGTAGGCCGTGAAGTCTCACAACTTCCTTGAAAAAGAGATTTGAAACATGTGTTGCATCACTGGTCTTCTGGCATGGGATAAAGTGTGCCATCTTTGAAAATATATCCACCACCACAAATATGGAATCAAATCCTCTTTGTGTTCTTGGCAGTCCCAACACAAAATCCATTCTTGTTGCATCCCAAGGCCTCTCTGGTATTGGAAATGGTTGATACAATCCAATGTTATGTCTTTCTCCTTTTTCATGTTGGCAGATTCTACATCTATTCACAAACTTTATCACTTTTTTTCTCATACCTGCCTAATAGTATGAACTACTCAACTATGAAAATGTTTTATCATGGTCGAAATGTCCAGCCAATTCTCCACTATTATTTTCCTTCAAAAGGTTATCCCTCATTGAGCATTTTGGTATGCACAGCTGATTTCCCTTGAACAACAATCCCTCTTGAATCATATAATCTGTCCACTATCTCTTGTCTCTTAGCACAAGTTTTGCACATGCTTTATATGATTCCTTGAAATCTGTATCATCACAATACATGTCCTTAAGGTGTTCAAACCCCAAGGTCTTCACCTGGAATTTCTGTAGAATTAAACATCTCATGCTTAATGCATCAACAACTTTTTTAGCATTCCCAGCAATATGTTTTATGAGAAAAGTAAAATTCTTCATAAACTCAACCCATTTTTCATGCCTCTGATTCAATTTTTCCTGTCTGGTTATGAATTGTAAAGCCTAGTTATCGCTCTACAAGACAAATTCTTGTGGGACAAGGTAGTGTCTCCACTTCTTCAAGGCTTTAATTGTGGCATAAAATTCCTTATCATACGTGGAGTATTTTCTCTTGGTCTCATTCATATTCTCACTGAAATAGGAAATAGGTATATTATCCCGACTCAAAACTACTCCTATCGCAACTCCACTTGCATCACATCTCACCTAAAATGTCCTTTCAAAATTTGGCAAGACCATAATTGGTCATTCTGTTATTTTCTCCTTCATTATATTGAAGCTCCTCTTGACATCCTCTCTCCATTTAAAACACTTGTGCTTCTTCTTCATTGTATCCATAATTGGTGCAGAAATTCCACTGAAGTATATGATGAACTCCCTATAGAAGCTTGCTAATCCATGGAAGCTCCTTACCTCAAACATACTGCTTGGTGACGACCATTATTTGATTTCTTTCACCTTCTTTGGATCCATATTCAATTCATTTGAAGAGATAAAAAAACCCAAGTAAATGAGTTATGCCTTCATAAAAGAGGACTTCTTTAGATTTATCAACAACTTCTCCTACTGTAGCCTCCTCATCACTAGTGTCAAGTGCCTGAAATGCTTCTCTTTAGTCTTGCTAAAGATCAGTATATCATCCAGATATACAACCACAAACTTGCCAATGAAATCTTTCAATATTTCATTCACCAACATCATAAAATTACTTGAGGCATTTGTTAAGCCAAATGGCATAACAATACACTCATACAAACCTTAATTTGTCTTAAAGGCTGTCTTCCACTCATCACCTTCTCTCATTCTAATCTGGTGATATCCACTTTTCAAATCTATTTTGGAAAATAATTTTTTTTCACTTAAACAATCCATTAAATCATCCATTCTTGGTAAAGGAAATATATACCTGATGGTGATATTGTTAATGGCTCTTGAGTCTGTACACATTCTCCATCCTCCATCCTTCTTTGGACTCAACAAAGTTGGTACTTTGCATGGACTCAATCTCTCTCTAACCAAACCCTTGTCTAACAATTCCTGGACTTGGTTCTTCACTTTCTCATTCTCTCGAGGTGTCAACTTATATGCTTCTTTGTTTGGAATACTTGCTCATGGTATCAATTCAATATGGTGGCTGATACTTTTGATGGGTGGAAATGAGTTAGGCAGTTCATCCACCACTATGTCAACAAAATTATCTAACAATTCTTGAACTCCTTCAAGAAAATAATCCATTGATGTACTTGTAAGATAACTCTAGGTTTCCTCACCACAGCGAACTAAATCTCCTGTTCTTTCTTGACTTCTTTCATGAGTTACTTCCCACTCATGAAAAGTATGCTTGTGTTGGCTTCCTCTTTCACTTTCTTCTCCTCTATTGGCAACAACATGTGTGTTATACCATTCTTATCTAAGGTGTATGTATTCTTCCTCCCATCTTGAATGACATTCCTTACAAACTGCCATGGTATTCCCAACAAAATATGGCATACATCCATGAGAATTACATCACATAGAATTTCATCTCTATATCCAACTATTTTAAATTCAACCAAGCATTATTTAGTAACCATTACTTGGTGTCCCTTTTGTAGCCATGCGACTTTGTATGGATTCGGGTGTGTAGTTGTCTCCAACTCCAATTTCTCCACCATCTCTGTGGATACTATGTTATCAGTGCTCCCACTATCAATTATCACCTTGCATACTTTGTATTTAGTCTTGCAAGATGTTCTTAAGAGATTGTTCCTCTGCACTGGATTTTCAGCTTCTGCCTCTGGTTTTAAGAGAACCTTCCTCAACATCAGGGATCTTCCATCCTCTTCTCCTTCTGCTTCAAAATTCCCTCTCTATGCTTCTGAAATGTGAGCTTCATCTCCTCCTTATTTATTTTTCTCGAGAAATTCCAAAGACATGTGCCATGTCTTTCCATAGGCATGACATCTTACTTATCCTCCTCCTCTTCTTCCTCTTCCTCTAGAACAACTTCTTCCACCACACTGTCTTCCTCGAGAACTTCCTACTCTTTTCGAGTGACTGTGTGGTTTCTTAGCCTCGTCCTTAGACTTATGTTCTCTATCATGGGTAACTCCCTTGATTTTGTTTGGGGCTGGGATTTTAGCTCTTCCTCGCTGGATTTGTTTTCTGGCCAACTTCTCCTCTTCCTTTATTACAAACTAATAACAATCTTCCACTCTCCTTACTGACATCATGCTAAGAACATCATGGATTTCATATCTCAGGCCATTTATATATATGGAAACCTTTTCTTCATCTCTCTCCCTTTGTCCAGTTTTGATGTTCAGTCTATAGAACTCCTGTGTGTACTCCTTAACTGTCATACCTTTCTGTCTCAGGTTCTGCATCTTCCTGAATAGATTGATCTGTTAATATTTGGGCATGAACTTAGCCTTCAGCTTGGATACCATTCTGTCCCAATTCTTTATCCTCTATTTTCTTTTTCTTCTCCTCTCAACCTGCAGTTCATCCCACCACAGCATTGCATGTCCTTTTAGCCTGGTGAAATTCTGTTTCACCTTTTTCTCTTCATCAACCTCCTCATAGTCGGAATGTTTGTCCATGGATATTACCCAATCCAGCAGTTCTTCAACATCTAAATTGCCTTCATAGATTGGGACCTCTATCTTGGCTCTACCTCCCAATCTAGAAACTACTCTTAGCAAGCATTCTTCAACAACATCGTTTTCTACAACTTCTTAGAAAACATTATCTCCCATGACTTTTTCACTCTCTGCATCACTGGCGTATCCAACATCAAGTGCTCTTCTCTTCATTGCCTCCATCGCCTCTAATATTGCACGAATTTCTCACATCTCCCTTTCTACAACCCAATTGGCTAAAGGAAGTTCCACTCGTCTCCTCGGTGCCATTGTGTCGACTATCTGTCAAACATAGAGTACAACTTCAATTTCTTCTATCTCCCCTCCTTTTCCTCTTGTTTGCAAGAAAAACTTCTGCTCTGATACCACTTGGTGGTCACCCCCTCCTCTCGTAAGGGTTGCGCGACCTCCCGGTCAAGATATTTGATTCTAAAGTCAGGTGACTCTCTGAAACCTTACTGGTCTCATTCTGTGTTAAACACAGGTCCTCTCGACTCCCTGCACAAGCCTCATCGCCACCTCGACCTTTCTTTTTTCACTTTATGAACAACTCAGAGTATTGAGCATTAACACATTTTCTCTCAGCCCCTCCTCCTATATGACCTTGGGTGATGACTTCGCATGACCACGTGATTGCATGCATAGCCACAAGTGGTTTGGAGTCAAACTACTTTTTGGCCCGCAATTCTCCTCGAGCCTCCATGTGTCTCCTTGGAGAAACCATGGTATCGATTGTGGCCCGCCTTTCATGTTTTATCATCCACGCAGCTCCTGCCCCCACAATGCAAGATGACTGTCGATCTCACGATATTGATGACGCTTTCAAACGGACGATTGAGATATCTTCCTTGGAATCAATGGTCTGGATATCCCTCTCTCCGATCAACAATTGTGATCGATTCAGAATTCCAGACTTCAGAATTTTCGAATATCAAACCTTGGTTCCCTTTGCAGAACAATCTTCCAGAACGGAAGATCTGGTGACACCTATCTCCTTCAATCAACAGATGTGATCTCTGCAGGTCTCCAAACTTCAGGGTTTTGAAGTTTCAAACCTATCCTTCTTCCGTACTCCAACCTTCCGAAGCAGATGATCTACGAACACCTATCCTCAAGATCAACGGTCCTGCCTTCACTTCGGGTGGTTGACGTTTCAACTCGAATCAATCGTCTGAGACCCTCCTCTTGATCAATGATCGAGATATCCTTCATGTTTCATAATTTGGAGATTTAAAATCTCAAACTTCACCCTTGCGCCAATTCTTTTATCCGAAGGTTGTGATCCTCCGACGCATTTCCCCCTGGATCAACGACTATAGATCGCTTCGAGAATTTACCTCCCCATCCAATGGATCAGATTCACTTCAGGTCTTCGGGTCTTCAGGGCTTGACGATCTCATTTATCAAAATGACAATCCCACGACAAATTTCGCAGAGCTCACGATCTGCTGACAAGTGTCCTTCGATAGATCGATGGCTCTCAGATCTTCGGCTCTTCGAGCTTTGGGTGTTTCAACACTTTTCATTTGCCTCTCTCTACATATCATGACCTGCTGACATGTACCCCTATAGATCTAACAATCCATAATATCTTTGGTTGATCCAACATGGGATGTTCACCTTGGATGATCTGACGGCTCAGTCTGCCTCACATGATCGAATGACGAATATTTCACTTCAGAAATCCAGAACTCTGAACTTTGGAAGTTTCGAGTCTTAAATCTTGGTGGGTTCTCTCTCTTGTGTATACGAAGAATTAAATATTGCGTATGTTGTCTTATATCAAATGACTGTTGATCCTGGCACTATGATCCAACGACCAATGTCACTCCTCCTCCTGAGCTTTTGATATTTTCTAACTTAGAAAATTTTCTAAGTCTTCAATGGTTTTCGACCTTTTCTCCTCCTGTGAATCTGACTCTTGGATATCGTTAACACTTATGAAAAGTGTATTCCTCCCAAGCTTGGTCTTTTGAATACTTTGACTTCCTGCACACTCATTGGATTTTAGCGGTTTCAATAAATCAGATCCAAAGGATTTCTCGAAGATAAATTCCTCTCACCCTCCAGGCATTCTCCTTTTGTTTGATGCACACCTTGCAAATGACTCTTACGCAAGTTTTGATTTCTTACAGACGACTGTGCACACCTTGCAGCAGTCACTTTGCACTACTTTCCAAGGGAAAGTTTCGTGCTATCTCTTTTGAGCTTCGGAACCGAAACAGATTCAGTCAATGCACTCCTTGCGTTCTGTGTGCACATCTTGCACCACTTCAACATAAGAGAAACAATTGAAACTTATCCTAACATTCGTAGTTCCATCTACTCATAACAAAATTCATTCATTCATGAAACCACAATAATAGAGAATTGTAAACAGTTTCCACAACATGCATTGGTTCAATTTTTCTCTGTTATATTCATAAGTGAAAATGGATACAACTATAATTAAAACAAAAACTGGAAACTCAGAAATCTCCTACTNACTAACTTGCAGCTAGCCTCATTTGGGCGTACAAAACCTCTATTTATCTCTGAGGGTTCTTAGGGTTCCCCTTGACTACTTGTATACTCCAAAACTTAACCTAATGAATATATTAGACCTGTCACATTCCAGAGCAGGAGTGGAAACTCCCACTTCACTCGCAATTGTTCAAGCGTGCTTCCAAGATTTTTTTTTCCCCGACGCTAAGTTCAGGCATGCTTCAAAAATATGCACCATAACTGCCAACGTTGATATTCCAAAAATATTCCCATGCGATGAGTGGTCCTTCTCCACGTGCTTTCCAATGATTCTCCTGCATCACTTTCTCTTGGCTTGAGTGAACCAATTCCTCTTTTCTGTACCGTCATCTTTAACGAGGAAAACATTGAGTTACAGGCCACTTAATTACTATTGAGTGGAAGATATCAAAGACCAAGGTGGTTGCATGTATTGAACCATTCAGGTTTTTAATTGTGAGGAGGAATTGATATGGAGTGAGGAACAAGTAGTTATTATGAAATAACAAGTGCAAAGAGAAGAGGAGAATTCAAGAAAAATTCTGAGGAAAAGGAAAAACTGGGAAAAAATAAAAAGATGACTGGGGTGAAAATAACAGAAATGAGGGAAATAAAATTCAAGGAAATCCTACTATGTACAAGACAAAATCACCATGGGTGATTAGGAGAAGTATTTTTAGAGGACTTGACCATTCACAGGGAGCTACTCCTCGTTTCCCTACAATGTTCTAAGACTGAAGGTCCCATGACCTATTGTGGATCAGATAGGGTCCCAACCATAGCTTCTTAAATTTGGTGTGCTTTCCATTTAGTTCATAGGTTTATCCCACTTGAGTATGAGGTATCCCTCCTAAAAATATTTATTAACTATTGCCGATTTTTCAAACCATTTTTTGATTACTTCTTGATGGTGAGTTAAGCTTGTTTTATATTTCTCCCTTTCTTCTTCTAGTTTTAACATCATATTTAACCTCTCATGCATTAATAGACAAGCCTCATATCAGATGGATTGGGATAATTGTAGGGCTGGTAGGAAGGTGTGGGTAGGTATAGTGGCTTTCTTTCCACATACTGGGAAGAAACGAGAGTTATTGATGGATGATTTGTGGGTTACTCTATCATTCTAGAGGACGTTCTGCAGAGAAAGGTGTTAATTTATTTGATGGTCATTGATAGTCTTCTTGAGAATGTTAATGAGGTTTTTATTAGTTGATTATGCCAAGTTGTTCCCTTGTGGGTAATAATTTTTTGAATATTCAACTTTGATATTTCTTTCAAGAGCAAATTTAGTCAATTTCAAAAAGGAAAAATAGTTTGCATTATCAAAGACTAATGACTCAAGAAATCCAAACCTGTTGATGATATGATATTCAAGGAATTAAGTCACCTGGTTTTCAATTATAGTATTCAAAGGGATCGCCTCGCTCCATATATTAAAATAGTTAGTGGCAGTCAGGATGAATTTATGTAGTTGGGAAGAATCAGGATTGATTTCCCCAATCATGTCTACTCCACACTGTTTAAATGGACACTCAATGCTCACTGGTTCCAGGGGAAATGTATCTTTCTTCTCTCTTCCTGTTGACTTTTTACATTGATGGAATTTATTTCCATATGCGTGAGAGTCCTTGAACAAGGTGGGCCAGTAGTAACCACCTATGAGAATTTTATGTGTAGTAGTGTCTCCACCAAAGTTTCCTCCAGCTGGTCCATCATGGAGTTTAGATAGGACCTTCTCAACATCTCTCTTCTCAAGACATATTAGGAATATACCATCATAGTTTTTTCTACATAGAATTTCATGGATAAGATGGCATTGAGCAGATTTTAGCCTAAGGTCCATTTTATTTTTGGGATAAAATAATTTGGGGTTGATCCGTGATTCAAGTAGTATTTCATTTCATAGAACCAAGGGTCTAAGCCAGTTGGGATATAAAAAACTTATCTTTCAAACAACTCGTGATCTTGATACATGTCATATTCCTGATACAGGTCATATTCTTGTGGCTCAACACAAGGTGATTCAACGTCTAGTTTGCATAGTCCTTATCCTTTAATGATTTTTGTAGGCTTGATCTCTAGGTCATACTCATGTAGGGCCATAATCCAGTTGTCCCTCTTTTCTGCTAAGTCTTTATGTAATAGGATATTCTTGATAGTGGGGTAAGGAACAATGACCTTGATTTTATATTTGAGCAAGAAGGACATGAAGTGATTAACAACTTTAAATACCACGTAGGATTTTTTATCTACATCATAATAGTTTAGCTCAAATCCTTGTAGTCCCGAACTCATAAAGTTTGCAGGGAACACATATCCTTCCATATTCTTCCATGTTGAGATAGTTTTGAATGCGATGTAGGAGGACAAGGTGTAAATAATGAATCCTTTATTAAAATTTAGGTTCAAAAATGTAGGAGTTTGTATGATGTCTTCTTTGATCCTATCAAATAATTCCTTTTCTTTAGGCCCTCATTTGAATTCAAAATTGTTTTTTATCATGTCTTGCAGGGGTTTTACTGTCTCGATGAAACTAGGGATGAATCGTTTCACGAAATTTATCCTCTCGAGTAATAACTGCATGGAATTATTATTGTAAGGGGGAGGGATTTTGGGAATTGCTTCAGTTCTATCAGGTTCAATTTGCATACCATTTTTGGAGACGATGAAACCTAGGAGTCTGCCTTCATCAACGATGAGCATGGATTTCTTTGGGTTGAGAGAGATGCCATATCTCCTACATTCGTTGAATACCTTCGTCAAATGAGTGATGTGTTATTTTCTATTCTTTGAGAAGATGGTCACATCACCCAGGTATACTACAACACATTCTCCCAACAGGCCTCTAAAGAAAATATCCATGGATCATTGAAATGTTTCTCCCGTATTAATCAATCTGAAAGGCATATTCTTATAAGAATATGTTCCCCATTTGGTTTTGAATTTTGTCTTTAGTTGATCTTCACGAGCCACCAGGACTTGGTTATGTCTATAGAATCCATCTAGTAGGGAGATTGTTTCTGAGATAGAAACACACTGCAAATTTTGTTCCATGGGGGGTACAAGGTAGTTGTCTTTCTCTGAGGCTCTATTAAAATTTCTAAAATCAATGCAGATCCTAATATCCCCATTCTTCTTCCTTACTAGTACTAAGTTGGAGATCCAGTGCGTATGCCTTACTGGGAATATTATTTTGGTGGCTAACAAATTATTTAATTCCACTTTGAGCTATGGTTGAAGGTTGGGTTGCATATTCCTCAACTTTTGTTGAAATCACTTAGTTTGAGGTTTCATGGGAATGATATGTTGTATGATTTTTGTATCATATGTCTTGAGATATTCATAAGTCCAGGTCAATATGTCCTTGTATTCTTTGAGTAACTTGATGTATGACTGCCTTTCTTCAGAGGATAAGCTTTTAACTAGAATAATGTTTTGAGGTGTGATACCCGACCCCAAGTTCACTACTTCAAACTGCACGTATGATCTATTAGTCTTACAGTTGGTAACCTTTTTGAATTTATCTTGAATATCCTAGAGTTTTTCAAGTCTAACCACATTCTTGGGGATATTGTTGATTGATCTTGCTACATTTTTTGCTTCAGCTAAATTGGTAGTATCTGTATTCATTAGTAGGTCATGCTGACCTTCATCTATGATAGAATACTTGAAGGTATCTTTGAGGTCTAATAAATGTATGAGTTGTTCGTCATTATGAAAGATTCTCTAGTTAATGATATTGTCATAGATTGAAGGCATGTAAAAAAAATCAACAGAGAATGAATCAGTCATCTATCCATCTAAGGGTATTAATCTAGACACTATGTTAGCTAGAAAATCATCATCAGAATTCAATGATCAAGGCATGACACTAATATTAAATGCAACATATGACTTTATTATCTCCCAAACCTTAATATTAAATGAAACAAAATACTTGAAAGACAATGAATGTCATTTATTACCTGTCTTACTGTTAGCACTAGAAGTCACCTCTGGATTGTGGCAGAGATAAGACAAGTACCCATCAATTTTATGTCACAATGAATAAATTTAAGGGGGTCTAATGGATGCAGACTGAGGATAATATCGCTTTAACTCAGAAAATTGGGCTAATATGTGAGAACACATGAGGTCTTGATCCAACTTCAGTCAGTAATTTTTAGTAAGGGTGAGTAGGATGGAGAACTTGAGAAGAAAATGTAGAGGTCTGCTATGGACATCCGGTCTTCCAACAGCCTAAGGAAGAAAAGATTCAAATACAAGATCCTCTTGACTCCAAAACTTCAGGAAAATGAAAACTCCATAATAATATTGCAATCAAACATACATTACAATACATTCATAACAACTCGACTGGATCATCCATGCTCAAGTCTTCAGTATCAAAAGAAAAAGAGATGAAAAGAAAGTTGACTTTCATTAAACAAGAAGTCTCAAATGGCAACACAAAACCAGAGAACGAGAGGATTCATTAAAAATTTACAAATCGGGAGCGTAGCTCAACCATCGACCTTAAAAAAATATCAAAACTAGCTAGTTATACTTTATAATAAATTGTTCCCACCAAGGGCACGCTTTGGTCACTGCATTCAAGGATCAGTGTCTGCATCTTCTTCTGTCAAGTTGCACTTGCATTCTTCTGTCAGACACAAGATCAGATCAGTATGGGCTTTGTAGAAAAATCCATTGAAAGGGAACTTTAGGATGACAATCATCCTCTACGACCAGTTCTTCCATGCTTTCTATTTATGTGGTGAAACGAGGTCTCAACCACCTTCCCCATTTTCATTAACTACTTTCATCGGGGTCAGGACGACGCTTGACACCCATGAATGTCCCAAACGGTTCCCACGACTTCTTCTAGTCAATATGGGCACCTTAAGGCTAGACAAATATTCTTCTATGAATAGTACAGACACTTTCTCCCTTGGCGTAGCTCCTCTCCATTGCAGCCTGCTACCTCGGGTGATGACCCAGGGCTCCTATGTGAAATTTCAGGATTTCGCATTTCGAGAGTCTTCACTCCACTTGATTTCAAAATTTTTGATGCTCGATCCTATGAAATGAATCATTCAGATCAATGGTCGGAAATGCATTGAAATTGTTGGCCATGATCGTCTCCTTGAAAAACCTCAATCGCCAGGTGATCAGTTGGGTGCTTACCCTTCTTTATGGCCTAACTTTCAATATGACCATGGACTGTGACCCTGGTCCCAAAATTCTAAGCATTTCGAAACTTTGTGTTTCATGAGTTTGTGCTGCACGACATTTGCGCATTTCTCCCAACGAAACTTTGATTCACGAAACCATGAATTCTCTTATCCGCTGCCATGTTCCCCGCTAGCTTGAATGACCTAGATCTTCTTGGCACTTCAAAACTCAGGGGTTTTTCACCTTAGCGTCATGCTCCATGCTAAACCTCTAAGTCATTAAATTGCGACTCCTTGGATTAGATGCCATGCATCCCTTTGAATCGGACGACTCCTACTAACTTCGTATTTTAGGAGTTTGAGTCTTTCACCAACGACTTGAGAAATATTTCCAATTCCCTATTCTCATGAGTATTCTTCGCCATTGAAAACTAAACATGCTCGCTTGCTTGATTCGAGTCCATTTTAGACCACTCTAAGTGTTTCACTTGTGCTTATGGATGTGGCCTATGCAAACCAATACCTGGATGACTAGCTGAGGGCTCAGGAAAGACAAAGGATTAGTGAAAGAGGAAAAGAGGGCAATGATCAACCTTAGAGAAAACACAAAGGCTTAGTATTGATACTTCTCAGGTAAGACAACAAGGAAAAATAGGTTGATCAAATGAGTGGAGGCAAACAGAAGAAGAATCTACAAGATGAAAGGGGAAAACTTAGGATTTGGTCAACAAAAAGGAGAAAGGTGGGGAAAAAATACAGACTTAGGCAAAAACTACAAAACCAAAAAACTTTGACAATTTTGTGTGATAACAATTGGCTCCATAGGGGATGGCATGCTCCCTGCGAGCTTCCAAGAGCACACAGTTTTAGTGCCTTAGATTTGGGTTATGGAGTCTCTTATTGAGAATGAAAAAACTGAAATCAAAACAAAACATGAGTGGTATTTACATAGGTGGAATGTCGGTTATGGCCTAAGAAAAATATTTCTTCAAAAAAGGCCCATTTACAGGGCTACCAAAAACTTCACCACCCTCCAAATTCTGCAACCTGTAAGTATTGTTTGGAAATTTCTCAGAGATATTGAAGGGTCTGATCCACAGGGCTTAAATATTACCATGTTTTCCCTGTCCTACTTATGTGCATCCCACTTGAGTACTAGATATCCCAGTTGGAAATCCTTTTTCCTGAATTTCCTATCAAAATACTTCTTAATCCTCTGTTGGTGGTTATCTGTTCTATCCAGAAGTTTCTCCCTAGTCTGATGTACTTCAACCATCTGCAGAATCCTTCTGATCATGTCCCCAAGCTCACCCTGGTAGTCTTGAAAGAATTTCTCCATAGGCAAGGCCATCTGAGGAGGAAAGACAACCTCAACTCCATACACAAGCTAAAAAGGAGAGACACCAAGAGACCTCTTTGTTGTCACCTTGTCAGCCCAAAGAGGAAATTTGAGCTTTGAATCCCATGCTTTCTTGTTGTCCTCGAGAAGCCTTTTGATAAATTTTATAAGGATTTTGTTTGAGGATTCTGCCAGTCCATTCCCTTGGGGATAGTAAGGATTTGAGTGAATCAGTGAAATTCTAAAATGTTCACAAAACTTGATCAAAGGTCCAGCCTTGAAAGATGCAGTGTTTTCAGTGATGATTATTTTCGAAAAACTAAATCTTGCTATAATATCCTCAAGGAAACCAATGATTACCATGTGGTGATAGATTCTATCCACTTGGTGAAATAATCTATTACAATTAAGATCCATCTGTGTTGACCACTTGAAGCACGATTAATTTCCCCAATAAATTCCAGGTCCCACTTCTGAAAGGGTCCTGAAGCTACCACAGGCTTCAATGGAAGAGACTTGAGTTGTTGCTTCCCAGCAAATTTTTGACATTTAATACAAGATCTAATTTTCACACAGACATCAGTTAATAGAGTAGGCCAAAAATACACAGCCCTGAGGATTTTTAGGCTGTGGTTCTCCAGAAGTGATGTCCCCCACATAGGTTGTCATGAAAATCAAACATAATTTTTTTGGGCCTCTTGTGGGTCCAAACGTCTCAAAAACATTCTCATAGGGTCTTTCCAATACAAATCCTGGTCAATAAGGAAATATTTAATTTCTTTGAGATTAATATCTCTTTCCTTTCTTTTTCCCATACCATATGGAGGTCGTAGCTCCTGCAGAAGGAATATGATATCTTTGTACTAGATGCACCCTGCCAATGGAGGGCTGACTTGTGGGCCTGTATGAGACAACTCAGCCTGATGATCTTCTAAGAAGGTGATAATGAAGTTAAACTCCAAATATTTGTAATTAAATTCAACCAATAGCTTGGCTAAACATTGGCCTTTAACTAGTTTGGTGGGTTTTATTTCCAAATCGAACTCAAGGAGTTGGGTAATCCACTTTCTCCTCCTTCCATCTATGTCAGGATGAGTAATCAGGACTGATAAGCGTAGGTGCCTCAATCAAGGCCTTCTTGATTTGTTCAAAATAATTTCTGGACTCAGTAGTCCATTTCACTTCTTTCCCTTTCCTGAGCATGGATGTTATAATTTTTACCATTTCAGCAAAATTGGAAACAAATCTTCTTAGGAAATTAATTTTTCCCAAGAAATACTTGACTTCTTTCTTGAATATTAGGATTGATAAGGATTGGATTGCTTCTACCCTGATGGGATCAATCCTAACTCCCTCATCTGATAATATGTTCCCCAATAATTTCCCCTCCTTCATGGAAAACAATGATTTCTTGGGATTTAAGGAGAGGCCAAATTTCCTGCATTTTAAGAAGACCCTTTTGAAATGTTCATAATGCTCTGCATCATAAATGGAGAAGACTGTTATTTCATCTAGGTATATGCCTACAAATTTATACTTCTCTCCAATGAGGGTGATGTCCATAGCTCACTTAAAAGTCACCCATGTGTTCATCAATCCAAAGGGAATTTTAACATACATGAACGTACCCCAAGGAGTGGTGAAGGCATTCTTTTCTTTTTCTTCAGGAAAGACAAAGATCTAATTGTAGCCAGAAAATCCATCAATCATGGAAATCCTGGATGCACCTGTCACCCTCTGTAATATGTGTTCCATCTTTGGCAAAGAGTAATTTTACTTCTTTGAGATTTTGTTTAGGTTTCTGAAATTGACACAAAGTCTGATTTCCCCACTTTTATTTATTACTGGGACCAGGTTGGATACCCACTCTGAATATCTCAAAGGGACAACAATTTGGGTGTCCAACAACTTATTTACCTCCCTTTCCATAATAGGCAGCAGCATGGGGTTTATTTGTCTTAATTTATGCCTGAATGGTTTGGCCTCCTCTCTCAATGGGATCTTGTGCTCAATGACACTTTTTTCATATGTTCTGAGGTCTTCATAGGTCCAGGCAAACACATCGGAGAATTCTCTTAATAGCTCAGCATATTCGGCTCTTTGCTCCCCTGACAGGCTGCTTGACAACTTGACAAACTTTGGATCCTCCTCTGTACCGATATTGCACTCAGCTACACCAACATCCTCATTTAAAACTTTACCCTTTACCGCCACATCATTTATGTCAAATAGTCTTTCCAAAGTAACTTGTCCCCTTGGGATGTGATTTCTAGGAAACTGAACAATATGATGATTAGAAATTTTGTTCAGAAAAACATTAGCATGAGGATTTATCTCAGAATCAGG
Source organism: Picea sitchensis (assembly GCA_010110895.2). Classification (NCBI taxonomy): domain Eukaryota; kingdom Viridiplantae; phylum Streptophyta; class Pinopsida; order Pinales; family Pinaceae; genus Picea; species Picea sitchensis. Next base: position 39,844 of record SNQJ01S0044178.1, read on the forward strand.
ATCTTGATCAATGTGTAATGTAGAAAATTCATCAACAATTTCCAGAAATATTTTGATCTCAAGATCATACTCAAAAACTTTCCAATGTTTGACATTATCAGGTATAGAGGGTCTATATTTCACTTCTACATCATACCTGAGTTTAGGTGGAAGAGGGACTCTGAAATTATTTGTTGAGGTAGCCAAAGAATCAGCCATGGCATTCCCTTCTCTTGAAACAAATGAAAAGTTGAAGGCTAAAAAGAATTGTCAACGAGATCCCATACTTCAATCTTATATGCTATCAGCCTGGGGTTCTTGGCCTGATAAATATTTCTGATCTGTTGGAAAATCAAATTAATATCCCTAAACACTGATATCTCTTCAATCCCCATGTATTTTGCATCCCTCAAACCCAAAACAAGAGCTTCATATTCTTCCATATTATTTGTAGCTTCAAATTATAACTTGTAGCACAGAGATATAATTTATTGAATAGGAGAAACAAGGACCACTCCAGCACCAACACTTTCCCTAAAAGCGTCTCCATCAAAAAACATTTTCCAAATAGAGGTTGTTAGAGGAGAGTCTTCACAGAGAGTAAGGGACTGCTTTCTGATTTCAAGAGGGGGTTCAGGGGCATCAGTAAGTTGTAATAAGTTGGATCCCTAATCAGTATCAAGTGCAAAAATAGGATGGTTGGTGGGTTCATCTTCATCACTGATAATATAGGCCAACTGAGCTTCTCTGTACATTTTTTTATGCTCCCCCCCAAACACAGGAATGGTAGCATATGTGAGATCCATCTTCAATGTTCCCCCAAGTCTCTTTATCCAATATCTTGACAATAGCATGCCGAACTTGGGAGGAACATCAACTACCATGATATCCATGAGCACACTTTTCATGGGCAATTGAAACAAGGTCACAACTAGATCTTTAATAACCCTAAGACACTACACTTTCCTTGAATCGAAAGAATACAAATCATGATAATCCTTTGTGATTTCTAGTCCCAGTTCATCCATGAAATTTTTGGGCATGAGATTATGAGATTCCCCTGAGTCCATCAAACAATTATGTAGCACCTTATCATGTATGTTTAGATATGTATAGAAGGGAGGGGATGAATCATCTTTATCTTCTATCATAGGACCCAAGATGACTGCTGAATTTTCATCTTGGAGGTTTACTAAGTCTGTGGAATGAGGTGATGGCTTAGATTGCAACAACTTAGAAAGGGATTTCTTGAAATCTTCATGTTTGACCAGTTCTGAAAGGGATACAGGGATTTTGATATTTTGAATTTCATGCTCAAAGTTGAAATAGGAGGGGGGCTTCAGAACTTCTTTCATTTTTGGTACAGGACCTTTGTCTATTGGTGAGGGGTTCTGTGTTTTATTCTCTTTGCTACTATTAGTTGCATCTTTGGCAGGATTATCTTCTCTAGGAGGTTGATCAGGGATGTCGGACTTCCTATCTTTCTTCTTAGACCTGAGGTTATATTTATTTGGACTACTATTGGTCTTGTCCCCTTTACTCAACTCATTTATTTGGTTGTCCATGAGGGACTCTTCATATGCACATTGAGTTAAGTTGGGAAATGGGGAAGTGTCTCCAAGATAATGGATTTCAGGATCTATCTCTTCTTCCTCCCTTTCCTCATTAGCAACGAGGTTATTTTGGCGAGGGGTTTGGATTTTCTGATCATCTCTATCTCTGCTTCTAGGCTCTATTAGGAGCATCTGAGGGGTAGTGTTTGGTATTCTGAAGTTACACCTGTTATCAGTATTTTGGGCATTCTTATAACTTTGCTTCCCTTCAAATTTCATCTTCTCCATCTTGGAAGAAAGAGATTTTACGATCTTGGTTAACTCATCCACTTGAGGATGGGAAGAAGAGGAACCAAGGGTTGAGGCTTCATACCTCCCCCTTCCTCTTTCTCTTTCATCTTTATTTCTAATTCTATCAATTGCCAATACATTGGACTCCACTTCCAGGGATGCATATTGCATATAAGCCAAGTAAGTAGATCTTCTCTCTCTCAACAAGAGGAAAAAATTAGGGTCAAAAGTACTAGCATAAGTAATTTTGGTAGAGGCTTATGTTGGCTTTATCTTAGGAGGGATCTTATTGTACATTTTGTTGAATCTTTTGGAGAAGTGAGAGGCAAATTCTCCCTCTTTCCTCTTTAGAGACCTGAACTCTATGATATAATACACAAAATCCTTTTTATCCCCCCATTGTCTCAAGAAAACATCATCTAAAGCCTCAATCCTAGCAATGGATCTAGGGGTCAATCCTCTAAACAATTTCCTAGCTTCACCATCAAGGCTCTGGACAAATACTCTCATCCACACATCTTCATTTTCAATATTTAGATTGTCTGCATAACTGTAGAAGGCAACAAGGTGTTCTTCAATAGTTATGTCTTCTTCCCCAATGAATTTGGGCATGTATTTTAGGTAGTCTCCAATAAGGAGAGAATTCATGGTTGAGGTAGGACTAGAGGGGAATATCTTGTAGCCACTATGACATCCATTTTGTTTCTAGGGTGATTAGAAACCACCATTGGGATGTGAAATGGAGGAGAACTAGGCATGGATGGAGTTCAAACATGGGAGATTCGAGGTATGTTTCTGGGAACAAAGGGAAACAATAGAAGAATTGAGAGAACAAAGGTTTCCCTCTCTGTAAAATCAACAACTTTAATAGGAGGATGAGTAGTGAAGCAACTCAGAGAGGGGAAGTCAGCAAGAAAACTCCCAAAATTTAAACTTCTAGAAACTCCAACAAATGGTGTATGTAATGTCCCCAACCATCACTCCTTACTACCGGGCAATGCTACTATGTAGAAACATTCTCATACTTATATATATAACATGCATTAAATCCATTTAAAAAAAATTAATGAATCTTAACCAACAATACAAAGTAATCACAATATTACTGCTAACATACATAATTAATGGAATTAACAATAATTCATTCATGCAATGGAATACATGATAATAATACAAGCATCACATACATGCATTTTAACTGAAATTAAACACATAATGATACTTATCTTTGATACTGTAGTAACTCCACCAACTACGTGTAGAACTTCCAAAAACCTCCCAGCCTTAGAGCACGCTGCTCATCACAGTCAACAGTGGATCACCCCTGAGTTGGGACCAAGCTCCACCCAAGGCAAGGGAATCCTAGACTAGGCTGAGGTTATAGGAAACCTGCATAGAGCAACTGGAAGGATTCTCTCCAGGAGCCTTATTTCACCCACTACTCACAAAATCTCATTCCCCACATGCATGTTCCACCTGGGAGTATACACCTTCACAAACATAGTCCATCAATGCTTCACCTCCCTTTCTAGGTCTCGAAAACAGGCCAGATCAGGAAGTCTCAGAGATCCATAGCTGGTGCTAGACTCTCTCTAGGAGAAAACCACTTCCTAGCAGACTCTCTCACCTGTAGAGAGCTTCTCACTGGCCTGATAACCTTCCTCTTCTTCCACAGGCCTAACAACCCATTTCTTCAACACACTCCTCAACTTGGCTCTCGCTAGGTGAGGAAAACATCAACGGTTCAACACTCATTCACACAGGGATGAAATTAGCAAAAATAGATGGACATGGCACCGCAGGAGGAAACAACCCACGCTAAAACACCACACAACTAAGGTGATTAATCAAGTGTCGAGTTGCTCTGAGGATAAAAATAGTTCATGGATTTCATGATTGCGTGACAAGAAAATTAAGCAGAGTTCGATTACAGAGGTCTCTCAGTCTCAGATGGAGGATCGGGAAAACTAGCAAAACAAACCCCCAACTCAGTTGATGCTTAGTCTTTTAACCACATGCACCCAGGTTGACACTTGTCTACCTAGAGTTGCATGAATTCCCTCTTGCACACATTGGAGCTGCATGCATTCCCTCTTGCACCAAGGATGATTTTAAGGATGGAAATTTATTTTAAAATGTAGAAACCTTGGCGAATCTTACCAATCCTTCATATGCCAACTATAAATGTTTGGCGATATTTTTGTAAAAATATTCAAATTTCTAAGGATTTTATATAGTTTTTATAAAAGTTTGGCGATTTTTAAGGTAAAATAATTTTATCCTATAGAATTTGGGCGAATCATTTTTAAAATAGCGAGTCTCATTTTTGGAAAAACAATGGAAAATTAGCCCATGAGTGAAATTTAGCCCCTAAAATCATCCATGTCTTGCACATGTTGGATCTGCATGGATTGCCTCTCCCAAGACTTAGGATAAAAACATGTTTGTCCCACAAATTTGGAATAACAATAAAATATTATTCTCGGGGACTTAAGCCCCTAAGCTTAGCCCCTCTTTTCAACCTTTCAACCCCCTTTCCCTTGCCCTCTCTGTGGAAGCTTAGTCCCCCATCACTCTTTCTTCATGGTCGGTCTACATGTAGTGATGTTTAATTTTTATTAATGTTCTTCATAATTATATATACAAAAAAAAACAGGCTCCTGGCCTTTAACACTTAGGCTCTCTGGCCTAATGAACACATAAGCCCACCAACTTATCAATACTCATCTCACCAGCCTACAAAACATGATTTACAATTCATAAAAATGTTTACAATTCATAATATAACTGGGGCACTACTGAGGGATATTATAGTGTAATAGGAAAATGAGAAATAACAACTAGAGTTGCTATAGGAGGATGGTGAAAATCATCAGAAATTCCTGGTTCAACAACTGAAGTACCTTCTTGAAGGGTCTTTCTCCTTCTGATATTTTTTTATGGGTCAACTTCAGGTGTTGCTAAAGGAATCTATGGATTAGACCTCATGTGTCTGCCTCTGGAAGCCACAACAGAAACAATGGAGTCACCTTAATGGAGTCGCCAGGTGAAAAATGCAATCTTGAATCGTTCTGATGTCTAATGCATCTCCAGAATCAGAAGATCGTTGTCATTCTATCCCAGGGAAAATCTTCAATTCGTCCCAAGAAACGGCGTCAGAAATGTTAGCACTAGAAGTCACCTTTGGATTGTGGTAGAGATAAGCCCAGTACCCATCACTTTTATGTCACAATGAATAAATTTAAGGGGGTCTAATGAATGTAGACTCAGGATAATATCACTTTAACTCAAAAAAATGGGTTGATATTTGAGAACATGTAAGGTATTGATCGAACTTCAGTCAGTAAGTTGTAGTAAGGGTGATTAGGGTGGAGAATTTGAGGATAAAATGTAGAGGTTTGCTATGGACATCCGGTCTTCTATGAGCCTAAGGAGGAAAAGATTCAAATACAAGATCCTCTTGAATCCAAAACTTAAAGAAACTGAAAACCCCATAATAATACTGCAATCAAACATACATTACAATACAGTTATAAAAAATCGAATGGATCATCCATGCTCGACTCTTCAATATCAGAAGTAAAAGAGATGAAAATAAAGCTAATTGTCATTAAACAAGAAGTCTCAAATGGAAACAAAAAAATAGAGAACGAGAAGCTTCATTAAAAATTTACAAATCGAGAGAGTATCTCAACTATCGACCTTAACAAAATATAAAAACTAACTACCTATACTTTAGAACAACTCGCTCCCACCAGGGATGCACTCTGGTCATTGCATTCAAGGCTCAACGTCTGCATCTTCTTCTGTCAAGTTTCACTTGCATTCTTCTATCAAATGCAAGATAGGATTAGTATGGGATTTGCAAGAAAATCCATTGATAGGGAACTTTAGGCTGACAGTTTGCCTCTACGACCAGTTCTTCCATGCTTTCCATTTATGTGGTGAAATGAGGTCTCAAACACCTTCCCCATTTTCATTAACTACTTTCATCGTGGTCAGGACAAAGCCTTACACCCATGAATGTCCCAAACGGTGCCCACGACTTTTTCCAGTCAATCTGGGTGCCTTAAGGCCAGGGAGATATTCTTCTATGAACAATACAGATGCTTTCGGTCTGGGGGCAACTCCTTTCCATCACATCCTATGACCTTGGGCCATGACCTGGGGCTCCTATGTGAAATTTCAGGATTTCTCATTTCAGGAGTCTTCACTCCACTTGATTTCAAAAATCCCGATTCTCAATCCCTTGAAATGACCCATTCATATCGACGGTTGGACTTGCATTGAAATTGATGGCCAGGATCGTCTCCTTGAAAAACCTCAATCGTCAGCTGATCAGTTGTGCACTTACCCTTATTTATGGCTCATCTTTCCATATGACTGCGAACTATGACCCTGGGCCCAATTTTCGAGAATTTCATGACTTCGTGTTTCATGAGTTTGCATTGCGCGAGACTTGCACTTTTCTCCCAATGAAACTTCGATTTGCGAAACCAAGAATTCGATTATCCACTACCACATGCCCCACTAGCTTGAATGTCCCATATCTTCTTCACACTTCGAAACTCGAGGGTTTCTCACCTTAGCGTCGTGCTCCATGCTAAACCTCTGAGTCACGGAATTGTGACTCTTCAGATCAAATGCCACGCGTCCCTTTGAATCAGATGGCTCTTGCGGACTTCAGATTTTGGGAGTTTGGTTCTTTCACAAATGACTTGAGAAATATTTCGAATTCTTGATTCCCGTGACTATTCTTCACCACTGAAAATTGAACTTTCTCTCTTGCTTGATTTGAGTCCATATCAGACCACTCTAAGTGTTTCTCTTGTTCCTATGGTTGTGGCCTATATAAACCAGTACCTGGATGACTGGCTGAGGGCTCGAAAAAGCAAAAGGATCAGTGACAGAGGAAGAGATGGTAGTGATCAACCTTAGAGAAAACACAAAGGCTTAGGACCGATACTTCTCAAGTGAGACAACAAGGAAAAACAGGTTGATCAAACGAGTGGAGGAAAACAGAAGAAGAATCTACAAGCCAAAAGGGGAAAACTTAGGATTTGGTTGACAAAAAGGAGAAAGGAGGGGCAAAACTACAGACTTAGGTAGAAACTACAAACCCACAAGACTCTGACAATTTTGTGTGATAACACTTACGACGATTTTGGAATCACCAAATACCTTGATTTTTTCTACTTTCAAGTCTAATTCCGTCCTTAGCCCCTGTACTAGGGCTTCATATTCGGTAGTGTTGTTGGTGCAAGGAAACTCTAGTCTACAACAAATTAATATTCTTCTCCCTTTCAGGTTTTTTAGTATGCAACAAACACCTGCACCATCTAAAGACTTGGATCCATTGAAAAATAATTTCCACGTATCAGGATCCCCTTTCTTTACTTCAACTATTGTTTTTAAGGTTTCATATTTTTTAGTTTTGGTGGGGTTAGCCGAGTTAGTAGGATTTTCTAATCTATCCTGGGAAACTATGTTAGGATGTACATCAGAGGGACCGGTAGTGTTATTTTCTATGTTACAGTTAGGTTCAACAATATGGGTGTAGTGAAGGATTCCAGACTATGGGTCAGATTCCAAAAAGGGTGATATTTCAGTGGTGTAATTCCCAAATAATGTGTTGTATGAGTAATTTTCCAGGATTGTTTTGTTGAACATTATTGGTTCATTGGGGTCATTCAAATCTATGACTACGTGATTCATGTACCTCTCTCTATCAATAATGATCTGGTTCATCTTACCATTATAGGGGAGCTAGAGGTGTGACCAATTAGTGGAAAAGTAACCATTCGACATGGTTGACCAGTCACGACTTAAAAGAATACCATATTTATCAAGTATGTCTACCACAATGATTTCAATGGTTTGATGAAATTTTGAGTTGGTAGACATCCTGATCAAAACATTCTTTAGTCCCCCGATGAATTTTACTCTGGTTTTGTCCAACTGGATAATATGGATGTTGGATGGTTCTAGTTTGACATTAAGTTTTTCACAGACCTTGAGGGGAATGGCATTAGATGAATCTCTAGATTCTACCATACAGTTATGGAAATTACTATTGACAATTTCAAAGGTGATAAGGAAAGGCATAGTGGTAGATGTAGACCTTTGTCCTGTAAGGGAAGCATTGGTGGATACTTGGATTTTAGGCGAAGCATCGTTGGTCAATGAGTTGTTTTTTATTGTTCCCCTCTTAGCAACAACATTTATTTATTTTTAGTTAGTTGAGGTTTTTCCCTATAGGGTCTTAACAAAAGTTTCCTGGATTTGTGGGATTTTCATAAGTTCAAACATGGAAATATTTTCCTTAGTCATTTTTATGTCTTCTAGGAATTCATATTCTAACTTAACCGGGGGTGTGGATATAACATTGGGATTTGATATCGGATTGGTCGTTTTATGGTATGAAGGTGTATTTTTCATAGGGGTAGGGACATAATTTGCTTGAGGAGATGATGTCTTGGTAGGAGTGGTGGGAGTATTAGTAGTGTGATTTTTATTATAAACCTTCTTTCTAGTGCTTTTAGTTGTAACAATGTTTTGTGGCATATGCACTTCTTCTACGTATTCATCATCACCTCCAAAGGATATGTACCAAAATGAATTCAATTGATGTTGTTCAGGTTCTTGATATTATTTGGATTTCTCTTGTTGTTCCTGAGCATCTTCTCCTTCATCATTAACCTCAGTTAGATTTTTAGTCACCCAAGTTTGCAAAGACTAGATGATATCTTCCATCTTAATGCCATATGAATGAGGAGTATTGGTGTTTTTAGTAGGGGTGGGGGTTTATCTTTATTAGGAGGGAACTTAAATAATTTCTTTGGGTTAGAATACCCTTCCCCATTACTCTTTTTTATATCAATAAGATCATTGGATGATTTCTTGATAATTCTCTAAAGTGATTCCATATCCATAGGATCATATTGTTTCTATTCTTCCATGGTTCTAGATGAGGTAGCTTTAATTTTTCCTTTATTCTTGGAATACTCAAAACCAAAGTTCCCCTTCAAACTGTCACACACCCACTACCCAAATCGATTTTTTCTGGTCTTCTGCCGGACTAGAATCCCTAATTATCCATGGAGGCCTAGCATAAGCTGGCTCTTTCTCTCTCCTTCTCCATTCCCATGTGATCGCGGGTCATGATCATGGTTCAATTTGAACGCAGTGCCTATTTGTATTTCGTGCCTCGATGCTATAGTAATGTATAAAAATTTGACTCTGCAACCGTCGAACCCTGACAGGGCTAGAGACCGACCAACGGGGACGAATCCCTACAGGGTTAGCAAATGGCTAATAGGAACAAATCCAAACAGGGCTAGAGAACAACCAATGAGAAACAACCCCGTTGCATGGTTAAGTGGAACATAGGTGGCAGAGGGGGAAACACAACACGGTGGTCGATATCACAGGAGGGGCCCCACTTCACATGCCACACTATTTCAGACGCCCCCCCCCCATTAAAGGCAGAATGGCAAGGGGGGTCCGGAATCCCCCTGAGCACCGTTGATTATGATGAATTAATCTCATCCGTTTGAGAGTTGTGCATCCAATTACGGACCCCCCCCCTACCGCTAAAGGCAGAATAGTAAGGGGGATCTGGAATGGAACCTCTGCCGTAGATCTATACGGGTGGACTCTGGCCGTCCAGATCTGCTCGTCGCTTATCCTAAGAAAATTCATGTCCTGGATTAAGTTGACGTCTCATCTCCACATCTAACGGTTATTGCAGACCCTAAGTTCCTCTGAAAGAATCTCGTCCATTCATCAGGGTTTATCATCACGAGAATCCAGACTCTCTATCACGGGACTCCCGAATCCTCGATCCCCAGTTTCCCGATGCGGTTAATCTCTCGACACGTGGCCTTCGCCAACCGGACGACTCAGACCTACTACGAGGTTTCCACCATGGAAAATCCCGAACTCTCGTCAACAGGAATCCCGATTCCGCGATCCCCGNTGAGCCAATTCACCGATATGGTCCTTTACGTGTTAGCCCTTCTGGCTAAACTCATGGCCCACGTGACCACTATCTAACAAGGCTGCAGCCTTATCTCCTGTCGGGTTTTCGGACTTTCCAATGCCGAAATGTACTCATCCTCAGGATTCATGATCTGTCGAATCCCGATATGCCGATATAATGAAAGATGGCCCTACAATGGATGCTTTTCACTTTGTCAAGATTCTGGACTTCGCAGTTTCGAAGTGTATGGACTTCTTGTCCACGGGATTCCCGATTTCCCGATGGATGACTTTCCTTTCGGGACTTTTCCTGAATGCTCTG
>SNQJ01S0044179.1:4084-34862 GCA_010110895.2 Picea sitchensis
TATGGTAGTTAGATATAATAAATGTAAGAGGACTTCTTAGAAGGTTCTACTTCTAAAAGATTCCTCCTCTAGAATGTTCTTAGGTGATGGTAGCACTATATAAAGGGGTTCAAGCAATGTAATGAGACATGAAGAGAAGTATTTTATTTGGAGTGGTAGTTCAATAGGAGGATGCCCCCTCGAAGAGGAAAGTGAACAGGAGAGGATCTCTTCCATAATAGGATCCATTATATGGTGTTGCCCTACCTCAAGGGTTTGATAGTAATAAAAGAGATTTTTCATATTGTTCTTGTATATCTGTTGTGGTGCTTTTGTATTCAGTCTTTGGTTTCTAACATAATGAGGGGTAGAGGGTCCATATCCTGAAAGAGCTGGCGATATTTCCCAATAGCCACACAAAATACGATCAAGGTTCAATTGAAGCCCACAATTGCCACCTGGGTAGATGTCCTAAAATTTGGCCACTAGGTACCTCGATCAAAGTGCGGCATTTATATTTTCGGCCTCATAAATGGGTCATGGGCTAGATCCCTTCCAAGAGTTGGGTGACTCAAGGGGGTATGCACAAAACAACCGGACCTTGGCCTTCAACCCTTCATGGGTATCTCCCTGCCTTATAGTGTTAGGAACACTTGACTTGGAGGATTTTAAAGTTCCCTATTTGTCAACTTCTAATGTTTGAATATGTGAGAACCAGATAATGGGGGCTTATTTGGATGCCTACCCCTGAGATCCTACCTAGACTAAAAGATTTCTTTTGGCAATTCCTGTGGAGGAAATCTTAGTGATTTTTTAGAAAAAATTTATATGTGGTTGTTTGAGATATTGGGGATGTGAACCAATATCATTTGAATTAAGTGGGTGTGGATAATTTCTTCAAGAAATAGTGGGACATTTCAGAATACCTTTGGAGGAAACCTACTTCAACCTCCACAATTCAAGATGAAATTATGTGAGTGAGGAGTGACTTTGTGTGTGAGCAAGTGAACAAATGTGCCAAATTTTTCATAAGTTAGGTGTCACTTTGCAGCATGTGGATTTTCTGTGGTCCTTACAAATCTTGATTACCTATCTTACTAGATTCCATTGGTACAACCTTGAAAATTTTTAAAGTCCCTAAGAACTAGCATGTGGACATATGGGTCCTTACCAATCCTTTAAACTCCCTAATGTGATCTACTCTAAGAAATCTTTGAAAAGGAACTATCCTAGATTGCAAGCATGTGGGCATGTATGGGCCCGTTACTTTAATCTTTAAACTCCCCTAGTGATGTAAACTAAGAAGGTAGCTTCAAAACTATCCTAACTTTGCAACATGTGGGCATGTATGGGCCCTTACAAATATAAGATGTTTTCAAAAGAAACTAAGAGGATCCCTAGGGGGCTTTGTCCTCTCCTAAAGATTTTAAGGGAGATGAAATGTCCTCTTAATCACTTTTTTGATTATGAAGATCGTTCTATGGTGCGAGAGAAGAGCATACTCAATGATTAAAGTTCGATTTTTGGTCCCAATGCAAGTGTTTATATATGTGATAGTAAAGGATCTAAACTTAAATTTTACAATCAAAATAAGACATCCATGTGGAAACTCAAAGAAAAAGAGGAGAAATATGGTTATTTTTAACCCCCTAAGTGTCTATGTTTTGACTAACCCTTCATGTGGAGAGGGAATCTAAGTGTGGTGCATTTACAATTTTCATAAAAGAAATATTTTGAAGGCTAGGGACCTTCAAAATATCACAAAAACTCTTACAATGTGTAGATTTTGGACAGATGTGCAAGTTACAATTCAGACAAAGGCGCAGTGGGCGCAAAATTCACAGAGAACCAAATACCTTTTGGCTCATTGTGAGCAGAGAAACGAAGTGTTGTTAGCGCACAATGCTCAGAATGCGGGTCTATGGGACAAAATACCCGCGCACGTTCTAATACGCGTCGGGGGGGGATTTTAAGTTGGGAGTTGATCCAAAAGTGGGTGAGGGGCCGACAAGAACCATAAATGCGTTGTTCATAGGAGTGCGTGGATTTTCTCATACACAATCGTGCATATGGCACATTGTGTGCTCTAGGGGTTCTTTAGCCCATGCACTGTGTGCATGCTTCCTTTAGTGTTTTAGCACATGTCAATTTTTTGACCAGTTGTATAGTTTTTGCCTTTTGGAAATGAATTTTTGGTGTTGCAGGTGAACCAATAGGTGTTTGGAGATGTTGTATTCTTGTAACCATTTGCATGCGATTTTGCGAATGAAATTTCTGTGATAACAGTGATAGTATCTAACCATGACTGAACATGGTGGTTAATCAATGGTCATCCTTTCATATTGGCTAGTGAGAAGATCCTATGTAATGGGGGAACCATCCACACACTAAGTAGTTTCTCACGTGAAGGGTGAAGTTTCATAGTCTAAAGGTGGAAATCCAAAATGGATATCTTTATGTAGCCAGGTGCAAAAAATATTCAAATAAATCTCAATAGCTAGAAATCATCGCCTATCGGGATAAAAGGCTACCACTATCCCCATCCATCGAATTCTAAGCATGCACTAAATAAGTCGGGAAGGAATGGAAAGGAAAGTTTGACCAGATTAGCAGACATGCATATATTTTTTTCGGGGCTATGGATCCTCGATGGAAGCAGAGAAAGGTCTGTGATATCCTGGTGACTCCATCGGGGATATGGATTCTCGCAGCAAATCAAGAAAAACCTGTGAGATATATATACACGCCCGGTGAAAAATATGTATTATTCCAAACCTATATTAGCTCCATGATGGAGATATCAACCTGAATCATCGACGTAGTTTAAGGAAATAAATCTCATCACAAGTTGTCCTCTATTTATAGTAGACTAGCTTCACTAGCCAATATGCAAGCATCGTCAATGGGCCCACCTTTATGGAATATTTTAGATAATTGTTGCTCATTATTTCCATAACTTTTGAAATTAAAAAGTGATTTTATGACTATCTACATTTTCTTCTTCAGATCACTTTGACCCATCGATCTACACTTCAGTGAGTTCCCTCTTCCTGCATGGATACATAATGTATCGGTGAATGTATCCTTTATTCCACATACACATTGGAATGTAATTTATTTCTATGTCGATACATAGACCACCTTCCCTCAAACTTTTTTGATGCACTAGCGCATTTTCACTAAACTTCACTGATGCACATATTTATCTCCATTGAAGTTTTCATGATCAACATTGACACATCGGTAATTTTCACACAATTATCTTATGTGCATGCATTCCTTTCACCAGCTAACTTCCTTCCACTTTCATCGATGCATCGCATATCGGCAACTCTCCTCCCTTTCGCTTTGATACACTGCATATCGGTGAGTTTCATCTATCCCTCGTCGATGCACCACCTATTGATAAGTTTCCCTCTCTCATCCCCAATGCGCCAATAGAAGGATATCAACCCCTCATTTTCACCAAGCGAATTGACGATGATATTCTTCCTCTCACTAATACAGACCCGATCAGCAAGGCATGCCTTTGTCTCGAGACCTATCTTATCCTCCTCCAGCTCGGATCCTTCTTATTGCACCATTATTCGATCTCCTATCATTTTTTATGACTAATCTCTCTAAATCTAAATGGATAATCGATCATTGATACTTACCATGCCTAACCTGCTTCATGTCACAGTCGTAATCAAGTTTGTTTATGTTGCTAGAAGCTTTCATCATGCATATTATACCAACTTGTTTTCTTTGTGTTTCTTGGTTCTATGGATAAACCGTAATTGTGAAAGTGTCATCTAGCATCATATGGGTAAACCACATCACCTATTGGTCTTGTGTTGGCTCTGAAATGCAGTTCGGAAGAAATTTGGTCCTCGCGTATTTGAAACCATGTTACGTGCCTCAAACGTGAATTGGATCTTTTCATAGATTTATAATTTTATGATACTCACAGGTTACCTCAATTTCAATTAATGGACTAAAAACCTATATATTACAGATGGTAGAGAAACTAACAGAATTTAATTTGGGTGAAGAGATAGTGAAAGCTAAACCCGAACTTTCATTAAAAAAATCCTTTGAGAAAAAATTGTTGGTGTTCACTAGAGCGAATTTTTATCCCCAAAAATAGGACAATAATATGATTTTCACCATTGTGATTCCAATGCAACTAACAAAATCAAAAGTCAATGCCCAGAAGTGCCAAAAAAAATCACCTATAGTTTATCGTTTGAACCATCTGCATCAGTCGTTACACAAATGAGATGTTTGTATGGAAAGGTTATTTGGATCGTCAAAAGTTCCACTCCTCTTTCTTCACAGCGCAAAATATGGTACTCCAATCAAAATTTGTATGAGCAAGTTATGAATATTTAAAGGTTCCTCCAATAGTGTAAGAAATAGGTTTGCAAATTGTTTTTCCCGCCTCCCACATGAAATTGATGAAGTTTGGTATTGTAAATTTAGTTGATTTTAACGCAAGTCATGTTAATGTTTAAGCTATTATTATAGTTGTTTGCATTTCATTAGATAACAATAGCATAATCCAAGATCACTTAGAAATACACAATCACAAGAGACACAACATTTATCCTGGTAAACCCTCTAGGGGAAGAAAACCCAGCAAAACTTCCTTAATATAGATAGCCAATACAATGCCAAGAGATCTCTTAAACTAATACAGAAATTCCTCTCCCAGATATGTGCCACTCTCTCTCTCCTTCTTCTCCAGTAGCAGATCTAAAACTTGTCTCTCAAATGAGCAAGTGAGTTGTGTGTCTAAGTGAGGCATTGGCCTCTTTATTTATACAAGTCTAGCACGTGTGAAGTGTCTCTTCACTGGCAGGGCTGACTTCTCAAAATGGGTGGGTAAACCCACCTTTATTATATTTCTAGGACTCTTTAATATATGTTGGGGCTGACTTCTTATTCTTCCTATTACAATTGTATTTTGACCAATCCACAAAAGGGGATTTTGTCCTATTACAATAGCTGACAAGATCAATCCAATGAATAATATATCAAATAATAATAAGAATACTCTTTGTAGTTACATTATTTCAACACTCCCCCTTAACAAGAAGGGTATTCTTCAGCAACATCATGCAAGAGAGAGAGAGGACAACATCATCAACAACATCAAGTAGGTGAGAGGACAGCATCATCAATATCATCTTGGAACACTAATTGGCGTATCTATAAATCATCGAAAGTTTTCTTCATCGGCAGCATCGTCATTCTCAAAGGAATTCCATCATCATCTGCATCAATATGTATTAGTATAAAATAGATACATCATCATCATCCCGCACATCCCACAAGATGAAAATCATCATAGCTGGGGCTTTCGTCCTGTTGTCAAGAGTTGGGCTTCGATTACTTGTCTCATCTCCAATGTCTGCTTTCACGTCACAACACTCGAGTGGAAGCAAGATGCTAGACTATCTTTACATCCACTGACTGTCGGGCTAGAAGCACAATACTAGTCTCATCTCATGCGTCTTTCTTCGTCACAACCTCGCTAGAAGAAAGATACTCATCCTTCTTTACATCAAAACAATCACGGTGGGAGTAGGTTACTAGACTGGCTTTACTTCACATCTATCCAGCCGGAAGCTCGATGCTAGTCTCATTATATCATCTTGCTTTACATCACAACCATAAAAGATTGGAAGAAAGGAGCACATGATATTGCTTTACGTTTGACAACTAGGTTAGAAGCAGGAACATCTCATCTTTCTTTACGTCGACAACTGGGTCAGAAGCGAGGAACATCTCATCTTTCTTTATGTATGAGCCTATAGGTCAGAAGGAAGGTACACATCTCATCTTGCTTTACATCGGCGGGTTAGAAGCAAGGAACATATCATCTTTCTTTACGTCTGACAACTAGGTCATAAGGAAGGAACATCTCATCTTTCTTTATGTCGACAACTGGTGAGAAGCGAAGACATCTCATCTTGCTACGTCACGACATCTAGGTGAAGCAAAGGTACATCTCATCTTGCTACATATGACAGGCAGATTGAAGCAAAGACATCTCATCTTGCTTCGTCGACAACTGGGTCGGTAGATACTATCTCTTGGCTTCGTCGCAGCTGTAATTTGGAAGCTTACCGGTTCTAGTCGGATCATCATCTTTCTTTATGTCACAACAATCAGGTCGGAAGAAAGAGATGGATCATCTCAGCATCTCCCCTTTCGATGGAGGTCCTTCGGACTATACCAAGCTTATCTCGAAAGTACTCAAACTTTATGCGAGATAGTGGCTTGGTCAACACATCTACAACCTTCTCGTTTGTGCCAACATATTGGAGTTGTAAAACTCCAATATGTTGGAGTTTTATGGCTCCTCTCTACACGATGTCATGAATGTAATGATATAGGATCTCTATGTGATTCAACTTGTCGTGGAATATAAGATTCTCTGTCATGTTATACATCTCTAGTTGTCACATAGAATCAAAGTTACTCTCATCTCTAATTCAAATAGTCCATTCAACAACTTTTGAATCCATATGGCTGCTGACTGAAAAAACATGCGACGTATATTCTACCTTCGGCGTCTTTGAGAGAAATACTAGATTAGCTTCATTCTCTACCTGCGGGGATAAAGCTAATCCCAAAATGAAATAGCATCCAGAAGTGTTTTTCCTATGAGCTTACTTCCTGCCCAATCTACATGAGTATATCCACTCAATGTGAAATCATGATCTCCATCATAGTTGAGACCACAATCTGTGTACCTTTAAGGTGCCTCATCACATGTTTGCAGCCACTAGGTGAACATATCTGGGTTCTACCGGAAACTAACTCAAGTTGTTCACGAAAAAAAAAATGTTTGATGCACGGTGTTAAAATTCGGTACATCAGCGATCAATAATCGTTTGTCACGGTAGTATCAATCAATTCTAATGAAATTATTGATAGCGGCCGGCTTTGCTTCCATGGGTGTATTCATGGGCGCATTTCAACATGTTGAATCTCTTCAAGATTTTACTTTTGTACTTCCTTGGTTAAGGAAGATCCTCGAGGGACTCTGTAATACCTCAAGACCTAGAAATAATGCATTAGGCCAAGGTATTTCATTTCAAATTCGAGGCAAGTCTATTTACATTTAGTGATGAGCTTTTTCTTCTCAAGTTAAGAATAAGTCATCCATATGCTTGATGAATTCTTGGCTCATTGTTCATGATTTTTGAAGTAGTGGTTAGAGTCTGTTTTACTTTTAGTAAAGCCTAAGCTCGTCAAGCTGTCTATATGTATTACCAAGCTCTAGGAACTTCCTTCCAATCCATATAAGGCTTTCTTCAGTCTGGACATGGGAGCTTCCTGTCTTCAACCTCAAATCCTTGAGGGTTTCTCTATATCACTTCCTCTTCAATGAAATACCATTTAGGAAAGTTGTATTCCGTCCATGCATGTGCAGCTTCCACTTCATCTTCGATACAAGAGATATGATGGTTTCACGGTCGAGTGTATCTGGCCACAGGGTGAATGTCTCTTCATAGTCAATGCCTTCATGCAGGGAAAGAAGCCATGAAGCGACAAATCTTGTTTTATATTCCTCAATACTTCCATCGGCAGCATGTTTTATTTTGAAGAGCCATCGGGAGGGCACCAAATCTCTATTCTTTGGTTTGGGAACTATTTCCCATGCATCGTTATTTATTATGGATTGTTTTTCCTCTTTCATGGCATCTGCCCACTCTTTCCTCTAAATGGCTTCTTCAGAACAAGTAGGCTCCTCCTCGAAGATCACACATCAAATCCGTATAAGCGGAGAATGGCTTTGGTCTTTTCACTGTCTCATGGTTCCTTCGAGGAACACCATACTTCTCTTCATATTGAATGATCTCTCAAGCCCAAAGTTGGCTTCCAGCACATGGAGGATTGTCATCGAGGAGGTTCTTGAACTTCTGTCGGGTCATGATATTCTAGTGATTCCTCATCGGGGGAAGTTACAACTTCCCTCACCGGTTCAACAGCTCTAGGAACCTCCCTCACTGGTTACGTAGTCTTGGGGATTATGGGTTCCTCTTCAAACTGGCATTTTCTCGATTTCTTAAGCACTGCATCTTCATAAAAGGTCACATCCCTGGTGATCTTAATGTGACAATGACCTGAGTATAGATTCTCAAGGCCTTGGAAACCTCCGCAGGTATCCTAAAATGTTCCTTCTTTCCTGAAGGGTCGCTTTTCTCTTTTATTTAGGTATATTAATAAACATTGGATAGCCAAATATTTTAAGATGGCTTACCTCTGGCTTCTTTAGGTGAACATCTCTTCCGATGTCTTGAGCCCAGTGCACTATGGGACAATGGAGTTATGCACATAAACAATTGCCATTCTTTGCTTCTGCCCATAAGCACATAGGAAGATCTTGATCATATTCTTCACAACTTCCATTATGGTTTTGTTATTTCATTCAGCTACACCATTTTTGGGGATTATGGGGAGTAGTAAGTTCCCTCTTGATCCCAACATCTTTCTGCCAGTTCACGAACTCTCTTGAGGTGTATTCTCCTCCATTATCTAACTTCAGTATCTTGATCTTTCTCTTAGAAAGATTCTCTATCAAGACTTTGAATTCCCACTAATGGAGGACGATGTCATTGGGCCACACACATGTCTGAATGGATAAGCTCTAGGATCCTGTGTCTTGATGTCCCTCTTTGGAAACAGGTTCTTAATGTTATTCCCTTATGCACATCCATTGCATATTCCTTTATGGTCACCTTTGAGTTACGGTAAACCTTTGTTGCTTTGCATATGTATGGTAGTTCCTTGTAGTTGATGTGTGCTAACCTTACGACAAAGTTCACATGAGTTTTCAATGATGTGGTCATGGCAGCCTCTGAGTGGCCCTTTAGTTCTCTAGCCATTTTCTTCATTTCCAATGATGATTTCTTCATTAAGGTTTCTCCTTTAGCATGTTTCCTTTCGCAACCTTCACTATAGCTTCCTCGAGGGGTTATTATATGGCGACCTGGGCAAGGTCAACAAGACAACAAGCAAAGATAATATCCCTTACGATAATATGAAGCAGCCAATAACACGAACAATCATCACGGTAGCTCCTTTAGACATGTCACTTATAATTTATCTGAACCAAAGATTGGGTAGGAATCTGATACAAAATAAAGGTCAACACTCTCATAGTGTTGTGACCAAGCATTCTTCCATGGCAACTGGAACTAACACCACGGGGTTTCTCCTTTGAATCTTATCCAACGGTTAATCAAACCTAGAGCCTTGTCACGGGGATAGTGTTTCTTTTCTTCAAGTCTCCTTCACTCAAGATGGCGGGTGCTTTCTTCAACATGTCTGTTGTACTAAAACAATACGTTATCTTAACAAAAGGTTGGGTTGAAGGATAATCTCCATGATCTCAACTTTTAATCCATCTAATACCTTGACTCAAAAAGGTTAGAATGATGGTCACTTAACACCACAACATGCAACACTCATCAAAATAATAATGCATATGAGAATAATCACACATGGGTTTAGCTTCATTCCTTTTGAATGTGTTGGATCTTGAAATCGCCGTAGGATCTATGGCAAGAGATCTCTTCTCCTACAAATACTCTTTGGGTTTTAACTACTAAACATATGTGAGTACATATATCTGATAACATTTGCAGGTAGTGACTCCATATAGTAGTAGCGGTAATCATTACCAACTCTTAAGAAAACTTCAGGGTGATTGCAATTGGTGAAATGCGGCTGCAAGCGCAACTAGTTACGAGGCCTTGAAGTTTTATGAGGAAACCCTAATTTTCAAACTTGATTTGAAATTAGATCCGAGGGGATAGATCGTTGGTGAGGCTGAGTTAATTTGAGTGTGATCATTTGAAAATCCAAATTTACCTCAAACTTGATTTAAGTTCCTAGGCTAGTGCTTCTGGTTTCACGGTACTTCTAATTACTCTGGTTTTCTAGTTTTCTAGTACTTTGTGAAAACTAGGGTTTCAATTCAGGAGATCGGCCATTGAAAGTGCTGAAGATACCAAATTGATCCTTAGGGGATGGCACACTTTCTAGATGGTTTTTGGGGATGAAAAGCATCCTGCATCAAAAAAGCCCTAATTTTCATGTACATTAACAGTGACGACTGCTCTTGTGAAAGATGCTTCCCTTGACTTAGCTCACGATACCATGTGTTAATGTTTAAGCCATTATTATAGTTGTTTCATTTCATTAGATAACAATAGCATAATCGAATATCAATGAGAAATAACAATTACTAGAGACACAACATTTATCTTGAAACCCTCTAAAGGAAGAAAACCTGAAAACTTCCTTAATATAGATGTCCAATACAATTCCAAGAGATCTAAACTGTCTGAAGTCTCTCTCCCATATATCTTCCTCTCTCTCTCCTATTCTCCAGCAATGAGATCTGAAGAAACTTGTCTCTCAAATGAGCAAGTGAGTTGTGCATCTAAGTGAGGCAATGGCCTCTTTATTTATACAAGTCTGGCACATGTGAAGTGTCTCTTCAATAGCAGGGCCGACTTATCAAGCGGAGTGGGTAAACCCACCTTTATTATATTCTGGGCCTCTTTAATATCTGTTGGGGCTGACTTCTTATTACGCCTATTACAATTGTCTTTTGACCAATCCATAAAGAGTTGGTCCTATTACAATATCCGACAAGATCGAGAAATCCACAATGGGGATTGATCAAATGGAATAATATATCAAATAATAATAGAATACTCTTTGCGGTTACATTATCTCAACAAGTCCATTTTAAGTTTAAATTATTTTTCACAATTTTAAATGTAAATTCAAATTAAATTTGAATTATTTAGTTAGAATTTATTTTAATATATGATAATCAAAAGAAAAGGAAAATAATTCTTAAATGAAAAATCTTATATAATAATCAAAGGAAAATAAACAAGGAAGTGCTCCAAAATGCATCGGAGACAATGAAAGGAAGTGCTCAAAATTCATCGAAGGTCTTGAGAGGAACTTCATCGCTTTTCATTGGTGTTCTTGAGAGGAACTTCGTCGCTAATCATCAACGGTATTGAAGACATTGGCTCCGAAGAAAATGACGAAGGTTGTTACACTTGTATCCAGGGCATCTGATGTTGTAGAAAATGTAGAAACTATTCAACAACTTGGTTATACTCGGTGGCAAGGATAAAAGGAGCTTCTAGAACAATTGAGAGCATCAGGGTCATTGGGTATACATGTGTTTCTAATGTTGCACCTCCATGATAGCTATCTGAGTGGGGTCTTAAGAAAAGTTTAGTTTCATTAAAACTCATTCACTAATGATAATTCACTCCTATATAGGATAGGATAGACTAGAAATAGATTATATCTATTTCATTCATTTACATAGTATTCATCTACATATTTTGTTGTCACAACCATCCATCATTCCTCATCGGTGGACAGGGCCGTAACCGGTAAAACCAAAACCAAAATGGTTGTTGGGATGGGAATATAGATGGGTCCCCTATTCCAAATGGTGAGGTATGGTGGGGATTCTTATTCCAAATGGTGAGAGGTATAATTGGGGATTCTTACCAAGGATAATCCCTATTGTTGACAAAGGGAGATTTTTCACCCATCAACATAGGAGTATTGAATTGTTCCATCACAGTCTTGTAACTTTTCCCACTTGGTTGAGCTTCTTGAATTTTTTTAGTTTTTTGGGTTTCTTGAGTCTTCCAAACCGATTAATTCTTTTTGCAAAATGTTTTCCCTTATGGAGTATTTCTCCTATTTTTTCTATTGCTTGAATGCTGCATCTTTAGTTTCTTTAGTGTTCTGGCCTTCCCCAACTAATTGGGTTTGTTGGGGATCTTGACGCATTGAAGTTTCTTTGGAGTCCTTGGGATGAGTGACTCGCTTAATTGGAATGTCAGTATGATCCTCATCCTAACCATCAAATAATCCTACGGTATTTCCTCCTTGGTCATGAGTATCCTCCATGGCATTCCCTTCATTTTTTTTTTAGCCTTCTCTTCGGGAAAGTCTTGAGCAAGCCTTTTAGTGGAAGAAAAGATTTCATCAATTATGGGAGTGCATGTCTTCACCACTTCTTATTAATCCTTTTTTAGTCAATTACATTAGTAGAATTGATATTTATCTGAGTCTTTTCTTGTTCCATCTTTTTTTTCCTCCTTTTCCATTTCTACTTTCTCAATATATTCCTTTAATTCCTACTCAATCTAAGCTTTCCTTTTCCACTCTACCAATTCTTCCACTACTCTTTTCTGTTCCTCCAAATCCTTCCTAGATTTTTCTTCATTTTCTTTCCTCCTCTGCTCTAAAAAATATTTCTTCCTCTATTTTTCTTATGCCTCTCTTCATTTTTTGGTGAGTGATTCTTAAGAAACATATTCTTCCTGCTTCCTCTTGAGTTCTTCCTTAGTCTTCCTTTGAAGTTCTTGTTCTTTCATAATCTTATCTTGTTCTTATTTCACGGCTTTATGCTCGTGTTCTTCCTTTAGCCTGGCTTTGTATAATTTTGTTTCTTCCTCTGCTTTTATTTCTTCATATGCTTCCTTAATTGAAGAAACCCCTTTACTTGTTATCTTAATTTTCTCCTCCAGTGACAAGGAGCCAAAAACAATTACATTTCAATTGGCCTTTCTTTTCTCCAACTCTTGCCAATATTGCGCATTCTTTATGAATATCTCTTCCAGCCACTTCTCATGTGTGTAGGGCCAACTGATTGATACCTATTCAACATGTTTCAGTACTAAACCTTTGTTATCATTCCTCCTAAAATTGTGAGTGTTGAATCTATATTCTAGTTGTATTTTCATTCTTGCTTGGCATGTTTGGTATCACTGACAAAATAGTACCCAATTTGAAAGTTGTAAGGTATGAATATGCTCTTAATATCCTTCACCAAAGTAGTGTTGAAACCTTTCATAATGGATTTATAGAATATTTCACTTATCACCAACCTATCTGTGACATAGGTTGGAAAGAGATGGGTTGGGAAATATAGGATTTTAAGAACAAGCCAAGATCTAGTTGCAAAAAAAAACTACACTAGAAAAATTGCATGAAAAAATAAAGAACAGAAAATGAAATAACACTCAAAAAGGCAATATTATTGAAGAACCAGTTTGAATTTCACTTGTATATTAATGTTTGACATGTGTGTGTGTATATATATATCTACTCTCTAGGGAGAAATGTACATAAGGTTGGGTTTCTTTGTGCATGCACTAGTTAGATTTAGTCAATTATTAACTAATCAATACCATTGGTCAATACCATGAATCACTAAGTGGTAAATGATGAGTTTGACTCCATTAACAATAAAGGAAATGTGCACTTCCTAAGGGGATAATTTATCGAAATACAATGCACATTAGTTTCCTAATCAATGTTATATATTTAGACCTGCTATAAATGGCACTACTAAAAATAGGACCCCCCCTAAATTTTAGGAATGGATAAAATGGATCTCCCTTGAAAAGTGGAATTTTTTGTATGTACTCTAACACCCCCCTGAATAAAAAAATGGGACTAGGAATGATGTATGATTCTCAACAATATTCAACCATGTTAGGTACACATGTATAAACAATTTATGAAAAATATAATATGATAAAGGTGAGGTAAAGAAGGAAAACTCAGTGGGAAGATAACCCCCCTCAAAATATAATGTATATTATATCTACTATGCAGTTTATATGAAGAAGGATGGTGTTGCAGATCAACAGCCCCATCATGTATATGTCCTCAGATTTTTCATTTCCCATCATGTATATGTCCTTATATCTATACTATCCCATCATGTGAGAATTCCTTGGCTACCGATTGAGCATTGTACATTCTTACAATAGCTATGAGTTCTCTGGGAGTACCAAAAACCCAATAACTAGGTCTCTGTGACTTGGAAGTTTCTCCCACTAGCTCACTTGTTTCCTGTAAAGTATGATGTTCCCTTCCTAGCTTACGATTTGGATCTCCAATAGGATATTGATGATATTCTAAATCAGATTATGAAATCTGATCTGAAATCTGATATGAATAATGTGTAAAATCACCTCGAAGATCTTACTTTGGAAGAGGCAAAAAAGGTGCAACTAGGTCCTCCTGAAGTGCATGCAAGGGGCCTTCCTCGAACTTGTCATCTGATTTTCCTTTACTTTCTTCATTTTTATGTGTTATAAAAGTAAAATAATCAGATTTAGGAACAAAATGAGAAAAGGTATACAACCTAGAATGATGATCCACATCCCCAATTGCAACCATGTAACCATCTACCATCTCTAAAATTATCACTGAATCTAGAGTGAACTCAATTGACTTTCATGTTCCCGAGTGTGTAATATAGTAGATAGAGATGAGATTCATGGAGAGCTTAGGAACATGTAACAGATTCTGAAAAATCCCATAGTCAAGGTCTACACTCCCTTCTCTACACACTCTCATAGGTGTTTTGTCTCCCATCAACATAGGAGGTCAAATGAAAGCTACCAAGGAAGAAAAAGAATTATTTGATGCATCCATATGGTTAGAAGAATCTAAGTATAATATCCATATATTAGATGATGAAGAAATAGTATTCAAAACATGACCCTTACCTTGATCCTCTAGTGTCTTGTGTTCGGTCTTCTTCTTGACACTATCCGGTATGAAATCTGCAAGGTTTTGTTGTTGAAGTGATTTCTCCATAAGATCGATTGTCTTCACCATAAAAGAACTCTTAGGATGAAACCCTCTATTATAGTAGCTGCATTTTGATTCTTCTTCATATACTTTCCTCTCTTGGGGTTCAATGTCTCCTTAGAGGATTCAATGTTTTCTTCATCTATGTGATCAAGATCCCTTGATTTATGCGTATTCTTCTATCTATCATCCTGCACTACAAGAGCATGGGCATTGGATATACTAAGAACCCCCATATGAATGAGCTTATTCTTCTCATGAATGAGTGATTCTATGAAGTCATCCATAGAGGGAATCTCTCAATATTTTCCCATAGAAATCCTTATAGTGTGGAAAGGAGAAATAAACATAGAATACTCGGGATTTCTACGGTAAAATATTGGAAAAGTAGTCTTGTAGGGTCTTGAAGTTGCTTGGGCTCAAATATATGAGCTCGTTCTCCAATAGATGTCCTCTAATTTCATCATGCTTTCCAAATAATCCGTCCAACTTGTCCATACTTCGTTGGGAGTTGAATAAGATTCAACATCAAAGAGCAAGTTTGGAGAGATGGAAAAGCATAGAATCCCATAGGTCTCATCCATTATATTGAAGTAATTTTCCTTTTCTACAACTGAATAGGGCTCAAATTTTATCCCCATAGTGATCTTGTAAACCTCTACTCCTTAGCAGAAGTATGATCTTGAGTTTCCATTCAAATTAATTGAATGGGGTAAGAATCATTGATGTAGATGGTTGTTCCATTCTCTTTGGGTTGTTCAATATTTAAAAAAATATATATACAATACAATGTTAGTTTTCTTCACAATCTACTCTAGCGCTTTGATACCATGTAGTATTTTAAGCACAAGCCAAGATCTAGTTGCAAAAAAAGAAATAAGAGAAAATTGTGAAAAAAGAAATAAAAGAAAATGAAATAACACTCAAAAATACAATATTGTTGAAGAACCAATTCGAATTTCACTTGTATGTTAATTCTTGACATGAGTACTATATATATATATATATATAGACTCTCTAGGGAGAAATGTGCATAAGTTTGGGGTTCTTTGTGCATGCACTAGTTAGATTGCACTAATCAATACCATGAGTCATTAAGTGGTAAATGATAAGTTTGAATCCATTAATAATAAAGGAAATGTGCACTTCCTAAGGGGTTAAGTTGTCCACGTCTAATGTGCATTAGTTTCCCATTCAATGCCATATATTTAGACCTGTTATAAATGGCACTAATAAAGATAGGAAACCCCTAAATTTTAGGAATGAATAAAAATGGATGTCCCTTCAAAAGTGGAATGTTTTGCATGTACTCCATCAAGAAAGTTGCTCCATAAATTCAAAGATATGTGTGTTTCTCCTCAAAATACCAATTTCCAACATATCCAAGAATTTTCTTGTCTTGTTTGGATAGTTAGGGGTATTCTTTCCCAAAGATGAGGGTCTACAAGTGTGTTATAAAGAAATCATTGATTAAAGAGTATGACCTATTATACTTATTATCCCATAAAATGTTAAAATAAACATACACAGGAGGTTTTGAGATTTTCCAATTGAGGAAAAATATGGGGAAATCATTCCTTGCACATAATACATCAAAAAAAGGAAGCCATGTGAAATGATGATACTACACCTGGATCAAGGTTATGGGCCTATTCAATTTTGGTGCTAAGTTTCTTAGATATTATGGCTCCCTAGTTGAATATTCCCCCCTTCATGGCTATGGTATAAGCTAATGGAATCCATACTTTCAAAAACTAGGAGAAATCATTTTCCCCATACAACCCACACAATAATATCATGAGGTGCCTGTATGGCTCCCGTAGACCAATGGTAGAGTATCGACCTCCTGACCTATTGAAAAAAATCTTATCCTCTTTCCACCAGTTTTCCAAAATCCTACTTACATTGCATTTTTCATAAAAGGAAACTACAAAATATTTATTAAGCAATTCCTCGATCTCGTGGAATTTGTAATATCTGGTAACGTCCTATGGGAGAAAGGCTCTGATGAACTCTCCCTTCACATTATTAATTAGACAATTTCTACAACCCATATGGTTTAGGATCCACTCTATTGATTCAATATAGGGAAACACTAGTGCCATTGCTACGATTGAGTGTAACCTAGAGTGCCTAATATTTTGAAATACCTTGTCATCTACCAATTTGAGATTCAAGTCTCTATGTGGTAATGATTCTGGATAATTTTGGTCCTTAAATTTGATAAAAATGGTCATTTCTCTAGGGGATGTGGACCTGTGTGCAAGTATTGCTAGTACTAGGCTCTGTGTCTCCATATAAAGGTACCTGTGTAGACAATTTCTTCAGGGGTAAAATATTGACCGATTATTCTCCCTTCGTAGTTTTTGATTCCCCTCCCTGATTCGATGTTGAACTAGACCCCTCTTCTAATTATCCGCCCCTTTTTCTTGATTTCTTTGGATATTTCCATAATGGAGTTTTCCTCGAAGGAATTTTACTTACAACCCTCGAAAATTAGGAACATAAGTCGATATTCGTTATCCAAGAATCAATTAGTCCAAGGAGAAGGATGAAACTATCAATTTTACCTGACCTTGTGAATAATTAATTCCATTACCAACGTGACTGGTGCCACTTACCAAAAATAAGATAGGACACTGAACTTTGTTTTTTTTCGTGGATACTAGTCACACAATACTTTCAAGTTGTAGAGGGGAGGACGCTTATCACTAAGCAAATTGAATGATTTCACTACTTGAATGGGTTTCTACGATATGAGAGACGTATCTGAGGGTAATAAAAGGAATCAAATCTTGATCATGACAATTGGATTGTGTTGGTGTCCAAATTTTGGGTAAATTGCTAGCACGTTCTTTCAGTTTGAATCCTGATGAATTCATCAACACTTTTGTATAAACTTTGTGCTTTTGTTATTTTTTCATTCTTTATTTTTATTTTCTTCTCTTAGGAAAAAACATGATATTTTTTTGGTTTTCTTGTTATTTTTAAGGTAAAGAAAATAAGAGAAAAATGCATAAACTTAAAAAAAAAAAAAAAAACACATTTGCAGCATATGAAAAGCAAGAAAATGAGATGCAAAATGATTAAAATAAAGTGTTACCCTAAAATTGAAAATTTTTAAAAGAGTGTGTCGTGTACTCAATAGACTATTAGTGAGAAGTTTCATATTTCAAAAATGTGTGGGAATTTTAAATTTGAGATGAGGATTTTTCGGATTTCAAAAATGGGTGGGAATTTTAAATTTGATATATAGGAGATTATTCAAATTTTAATTATGGGTGGGAATTTTAAATTTGATATATGGGATATTATTCAAATTTTAATTATGGGTGGTTATTTGCAACTGAAACTTGTTGAGATTTTATTTTATTTTTAAGGTGAAGAAAACAAGAGCAAAATGCATAAACTTAAAAAAAAAAAATCAAATTTACAGCATATGAAAAGCAAGAAAATGAGATGTAAAATGGTTAAAATAAAGTGTTAGCCCTAAAATTGAAAATTTTTAAAAGAGTGTGTCGTGTACTCAATAGACTATTAGTGAGAAGTTTCATATTTCAAAAATGTGTAAAAGCAAGAAAATGAGATGTAAAATGGTTAAAATAAAGTGTTACCCTAAAATTGAAATTTTTTAAAAGAGTGTGTCGTGTACTCAATAGACTATTAGTGAGAAGTTTCATATTTCAAAAATGTGTGGGAATTTTAAATTTGAGATGAGGATTTTTAGGATTTCAAAAATGGGTGGGAATTTTAAATTTGATATATCGAAGATTATTCAAATTTTAATTATGGGTGGGAATTTTAAATTTGATATATGGGAGATTATTCAAATTTTAATTATGGGTGGTTACTTGCAACTGAAACTTGTTGAGATTTTATTTTATTTTTAAGGTGAAGAAAACAAGAGCAAAATGCATAAACTTAAAAAAAAAAATTCAAATTTACAGCATATGAAAAGCAAGAAAATGAGATGTAAAATGGTTAAAATAAAGTGTTATCCCTAAAATTGAAATTTTTTTAAAAGAGTGTGTCGTGTACTCAATAGACTATTAGTGAGAAGTTTCATATTTCAAAAATGTGTAAAAGCAAGAAAATGAGATGTAAAATGGTTAAAATAAAGTGTTACCCTAAAATTGAAAATTTTTAAAAGAGTGTGTCGTGTACTCAATAGACTATTAGTGAGAAGTTTCATATTTCAAAAATGTGTGGGAATTTTAAATTTGAGATGGGGATTTTTCGGATTTCAAAAATGGGTGGGAATTTTAAATTTGATATATCGGAGATTATTCAAATTTTAATTATGGGTGGGAATTTTAAATTTGATATATGGGAGATTATTCAAATTTTAATTATGGGTGGTTATTTGCAACTGAAACTTGTTGAGATTTTATTTCATTATAATTGAAGCATGAGTAGGTAGTAATATCAATATAATATTATTTATACAGTTTTAACGTAATTAAATAATTTAACATTTTTTCTTTGTTCTATAATTATAAAAATGAAAATAATAATTGTTTTCTTTATAATATTGTTTTGTTTTATTATAATCATTAATTTATATAAGATATAATTATAAAAACAAATCTTATAAAAAAAAATTATAATATTATTATATTAAACAATAAATAAAAATATTATGATTAAAGGACTATTTTCAATGAATTCTTTTATATATATATATATATTCTTTGTAATTTTTTCCTCTTGTTATATATTCACTTTTCTACATACTATTCTATAACAAGTGTTATATAACGGTTGAACCTATCGCTTAAGTAAAAAATATAGCATCATGGAAAGACATGGATGTAAGTAGCTTGGTTCGTGGTCTACAATGAGGTGTTCAAGAAATACTACATCGTTGAAACAAAGATCATGAATATGATGAAAGTTAAAAGGCATGGATGGAATATTACATTGTTGTAACAAAAACCATGACAATGATGGCAATTCAGAAGGAAATGCAATCGAGCTGCATATGTTTTTCTTTAGAGTCCATGTCCACAATAGCAGTGAGCGACATTTCATCAAATTTACATGTCTACAAAAACAAAGAAGAGACTTCGTTATGTCCCATTAGTCATTTTTTTGGAGCAGGCGAGTGCCTTACCCCCATCTCTGGTTCGAATGTTTGGGTGATATTCCATTGAGTTATGTGTTGGGGTGCTTTTTTATGGCTAGTGTCTAGCTTGGATTTTTGGCTATGATAATCAACAGACTCTACTGAATTAGTTTTTGTTGCATCAACATCATAATCAACTTGTGTTGAAGGATCTGAAACATGATATGTTGCTAGCTAGCTTGCTTGTTGGCTTTGGCTTTCTAGTGTAGCATGACAGTTTGGTTACTGATCCCAGGGTTGTTTCATTTCATGTTACTTCTTCTACTCTTACCAATATATTACCCACATCTTCTTTCCCACTTATTCGACTTATGAGGATGATGGAACAAAATTTAGACCGGGATTTGGATCTGATTTAACCAGGAATGGGTTTGAAACGAATGAAACAAGGTCTCCACCTAAAATGAATGTGTAGCAAGGAGGTGGATCAATAAGGTAATGCATTTTTTGTTTGATTAAAGAAACAATTGTTGGTGATTACTATCCCTTGATAAAAACCGAGGAGATTAACCTTTTACCTGCATGGTGAAGTCAAGGATGAAGAAGATAAAGGGAAACCATTGCATGGTAAGAGAAACTACGATGAGATAAATGCTAACATCTACTGACAGGATGGTCTATCTATGCAGAGGTGAGGCAGAGGATGAAAATTATTAAACGATCAACATATGTTGGCATGATGGTCCATATATTCCATCAATAGATGGTTCATCATGTAACCATCGCCATATCTATATATTGCATTTGATAAGGTGTCGGAAATGAAATATAAAATTAATATAATAACATTAATTAAGAATGTCTTCAATTCTAAGGAAGCCTCTACTTTTACAATAAGAGTTCAAATTTTCCCACCAATGGTAAAATAGAAAAATATATAAATATTTGAAAAAACTATTAAAAATTCAATGAACTAAGGTTAAATTTTTGAAAATTTGGTTAAATTTATAATCAACGGTATACTAATAGGCAGTCAGCGGAAAACTGAATGTTATATACCATTCTCGCTGTAGGTATAATAATATATAACTAATAATTTTAATTATAAATAGGTATGTATTTGTACTATAAACTTAAACGATGGGTTGAAAAATAAACACTTTTATAGATGTATATTATCTTTAACTTAAAATATGGTGGAAAAATTGAAAAATATTGGTTTACCTTTCTCTATATAATTTTTCATAAAATACCTTTTATCATTGAATAGTTTCTTCATTATATATAGAATGGAGAAGGGTCATTTGATAATTCTTCATGTAATTTTTTTCGCATCAACTATTTTTCTTAGTCATAGAAGATAATCTTAGTAAATGGAAGAATGAGGAAGGGTAGGTCAACCATTCTCCATATAATTTTTAACTTCAACATTTTATTCTCCAATAGAAGAGGACATGTGATATAGGAAGGATGGGGAAGGGTCAACCAAGTCTTCTTCGTGTAAATTTTCATTTCAATGTTTTGTCTAATTCGTAGAATATTTTTTGAGTAGGTGCATACCCTTCTACATATCCATTTTCACTTCAATGTACTCTTTGGTCATAAACTTGGCTCGTTATTAGGAGGAGAGTGGGCAAGGGTTGGTTGATGGTTCCTCATATTACTATTCAACTTGGTGTTTTATCCATCTCATATATAACTATCTTTGTTGGGGAAATAAAGGGAAAGGGTCGACTAATCTTTTTATTTGATAAAAAAAAAGTCTTAAGCATTCCCTCCCACACATAGAAGAGTTTTCTTATTAGAGGAAGAATGGGAATGTTGATTGACACTTCTCCATATCAATTTTCTCTTCTACATTATCCCTCTATTCATAATAGAAAATCTTTGTTAGGGGAAGAATAAGAAAGGGTTGGTAGGTACTTCTCCATATCAACTTTCAATCAATCACTATCGATCACCTACAAACTTTGATATATTATAGGAATCATCGGGAAGGGTCAACCCTTCTTCATATGAATTTTCACTTAATCCTTTATTATCCATTCTAATAAAAACAACAATTTCTCTTTGATAGAGGAATATTTAGATGGTTTAGATGAATACTCTATACATCTGTATGCATTCCACTACTTGCAAGTATCCATGAAAGGGTTTGCCAACACTTCTCCATTGTTACATTCTCTCTTGCTTCATAATAGAAACCATGCATAGGGGGGGGATAATAAGGGATTGTCCAAGACTTCTCCATATAAAATTTTCAATTGATCACTATCTCCCACTCATAGACATTGACACATTATAGTAACAATGGGGAAACCTTCTCCATATCAATTTTATCTTAATCTTCTTTTGTTTATTCCAATTTCTACCTCAATTTATATTCAAGGGAGGAATGTTTAGGAATGGTTGGTCAACTCTTCTCCTTAGTGATATGTATTACATTACTTGTGATCATTCATATAAGGGTTAGACAACACTTCTCCATGTCTATTTTGTATTCACTAATCCTAGATGATTTTATGGGCTAAATTTCGTAAATGGGATAATTTTCCATGGTTTTTCCCAAAACAAGATTCGTCAATTTCCATTTTTTCTAAAAAAGATTTGCCCAAATTCCATAGAATAAAATTATTTTACTTTAAAAATCACCAATTTTTTTTAGAAACTATATAAAATCCTTAGAAATTTGAATATTTTTACAAAAGTATCGCCAAACATTTTACATTTTTCATATTAAGGACTAGTAAGATTAGCTGAGGTTTCTACATTTTAATATAAATTTCGATCCTTAAAACTATCCCTGTTCAGACACTAATTCATATCATTATTATGGATAACTATATTATTCTTCACTAGTAGAAGATTGAGATTTCCCTTTCAACAATAGACTTCTCTTTGTCACTTTCTATTTCTACCTTACCCATATTTGTATAATTGAACATAGTTATTGATAGATTTGGTTTCCATCCCTTCTCAATGTTGTCTACTTATCTATACCATTTCATAGCCCTATTGTTACTTGCCAATAGTGTTAAAATTTTGGTAATGCTCGTTTAACAATAGACAATGTTACATCATTGTCACCCAACCATAGGCACTTACACGTGCCACCCCCAAGAAAAGTAACCTTTTCTTAGATAGATTCCGAAAATTTCCACTAGAACCAACATATAAACCCTAACCATAAATACCAATATTGTTGTGGAAGTAGCACAATATCAAGAGAACATACCTCTACCAATGGAAGCATACTTTTACCAAGAGAAGCATATAAGAGGGCTACCGAAAATACTGAGATTACAACACGTAAATTGTTGCACTACCCTCTCCATACTTGTACCTTCTTCTGTTGCAATTGTTGCTCCTTAAAATTGCACCCTAGTTGAGTGAGTGAGTATGTATCCAAATAAGGAGTGCCTATCGTCTATTTATACTAGTATGCCAAGGTGTCTTTTCATGTGGGGACAACCTCACTTTCTGGAACCTTCTATTTACTTTACTATTAATATTCTTGGGTTGGCTTCTCTTCTAGGGTATTCCACAACTGTTTAATGATTCTCTTGCTTTCAAAATATTCTACTCTAAGTACAAAGGTTATACTGGAGGTTAATACCTCCCACGGATACCAAAATATCAACACTCCCTCTTAGCTAGGGAGGTATTAACTATGATGTTCTTCATGTAATGGTCTCAATCACATTCATCCATCTCACATGGAATGAGAAAGACTCACGTGGTCTTGCAGAATAGTCTATAGGTAGCATCACCATAGCCACACTGGCTATCTCATGATCAAATAGATCATGTCACGAGTATCACCATCATATCAAAACAAGCTCTTTCATAGTCACACATAGACTATCTGATGAATCGATACATCAAAGTGACCATCATAGCAATATATTGGCTCTGTCATAGTCACACATAGACTATTTAATGGTCATGTCACAGTCATGCATCTGGGGTCTCATCAACACATGTAGCATCTCTACAGTGGGCATAGCCTCGTCGTCCTCTTGAAACTTATGGGTCTCAACGTTCTTTCGGACCTTATGTCATTACAAGACTTCATCTAGCTCACTCAAGTCTAGTAAACTAGTGAGTTCACACAGAATTGTGCTACTACCCAATCCACACGGATTCTGAAAAATTTATTAGTTTGAGCCAGTTCACACACATAATTGTGCTACTACTGAATCCTTATGGAGTCTGGGAAACTATTAAATTTTATCCATTTCACACACAGAAATGTGCTACTACCCAATCCATACGCAATCTAGGTAACTACCGTTCTTGTAAATGACTACTCATTGTTGCCACACTCTGTAAGTTACTGCCCCCTAGAATCGCATATGTGACTCATCACTCCCTCTTATGAGGGAATTCCTTCTATAACACTCCAAGATTATCCCTGAAATACTCAAACTTTACCTTTGACAGAGGCTTGGTCAACACATCTACTATCTTCTCACCTATGCCAATATATTGGAGCTTCACAACTCCCTTTTGCACCAGATCTCAAATATAATGGTAGTTGATCTCGACGTG
The DNA here is from genome assembly GCA_010110895.2 of Picea sitchensis. Taxonomy (NCBI): domain Eukaryota; kingdom Viridiplantae; phylum Streptophyta; class Pinopsida; order Pinales; family Pinaceae; genus Picea; species Picea sitchensis. The sequence continues at coordinate 28,338 of SNQJ01S0044179.1, forward strand.
CTTGGACTTGTCATGAAACATAGGGTTCTCAGATAACTTTATACAACTCTGGTTGTCACAAAAAATACAATTCACCTCTAACTCGATATCAAACAGTCCTACAACCAACTTCCAAAGCCACATAGCTTCTCTACTAGTTGAACATGCTACTATATATTTTGCCTCGGTCGTACTGAGTGCCACACTAGTCTTCTTCTTGTTGAGCCATGAAATCATAGCTGACCCCAAACTGAAGCAACATCTTGATGTGCTCTTCCGATCTGTGACACTATTGACCCAATATGAATCAGTATAGTCTGGTAGTCTTATCTTACGATCTGAAACATATTGGAGTCCAAAGTTTATCGTACCCTTTAGGTACCTTAATATGTGTTTTCCTGCAATCAAGTGAGAACATCTTGGTTCAACCATATACTGACTCAAATTATTCACTGCAAAGAATTTATTTGGCCTAGTATTCGTCAAATACATCAACAACCCAACCATCTTCTTGTGCATAGTGTGATCCAAGTAGATATTGGTGGCCACCCAGCTATTCCAACTGGCTCCTCTTGATAGTTTTAGTTGAACACGTTCTTCTGTACTTATTTCTAATTGTGGGTTCTACACTTCTGAGACTATCTGAATCCCTACACATCTTCCAGGTGGATATTGGTGTCCACCCACCTAATCCAACTTGCTTAGTTTGGAATTTTTCATGTGAGTACATCTTTTTGTACTTCCAAGGTCATTTTGGGGCCCTAAACAGTGTTTTTTTTCCTTCCATATTCAAACTGTTGACGAAGTTAGAGTTTGATGGAAGAATGTGTAGTTCTCTAAAATACCTTTCCAACGGGCTATCACCCACCTAAAATAGAGGTCGTATGCAAAAGTTATGACCCCAGGAAGTTGAGGTACAAACTTACCCATCGAGGCCCACATAACTTTTGGTGTTTCATCTCCTAGGGTTAGGTTTTTGCATGTCTAGCATTTTGGAATTCATGAGTAATGTTAAAAAGGCCTCTGAAGCCTCATTGCAATCAATATGCTCAGAAGGATGTGCATACCAGCCACATCTCTTCTCAGAGATAACTACCACCATTCGAGCAAGTTGTTTAAGTTCTGCAATTTTACAGTTTCATCCTATTTTATTTATTTAATAGAATTTATTGTTCAATGGATATATGTTGTTGTTATTCGTATATCTATGTTTTTGTTTTCATTCGGTTATCCATTTCGTTCCACTCATAAATACGGATCAGTGGTATCCGAACGGTCTTCTTTTCATTTATTTTTCTTCGTGCATGTCCCTGACAAGAGCTGGGTACAAGAAGTTGGGACTCGAACCAGTCAAGCCTTTTCTAGATCAGTCACACCAAGCCTGACAAAAACCCATGGGGCACGAAAATAAATATGATGGAGCAAGAGATCCTTTTAAAATGTTTCTTGAGGAATCCCTTGCACGAAAAAGGAATGAAATGATGGAAAAATTTGAACAGATCCTTCGACGGTTTCCCACAGGAGATGCATCTTCATCAAGTGGCCATGCAACCCCCTTCAAAGTACAGGTAAATTTTGATATTCCATTATTTTAAGGACTGATAGATGCAAATGTTGTATATAAATGAATGAATCTACTCGAAGGATATTTTTCGGTCCATAATTTTTTCGATAGGGAAAAGATTAATTTTGCACTCCTCAAGGCCATCCCCCATGTTAAGCACTAGTGGGATACTTACTCTGAACAAAGGGCCATAGAGGAATCTGAAATATTTGCGGTCACCCCCACATGGGATTCCTTCAAGGGTTCCATTAAAGAACAATATTATCATGTTTGTTAGCTACAAGGACCAATACACAAGATGGACCACCCTGTGTCGAGAAAGGGACCAGACTGTACCATATTTCACCAATATTTTCCATACCCTACGCACCAAATTGGGTATCAAAGACTCTGAACGCCATATGGTGCTCAAATACCATGACTGTCTGCATAGATACATTCAAAATAAATGGATTTTTTGGACATCACATCATTGGGTACAACATATAGATATGTTTTCAAGATCGAACAGAAGTTTAAGAAGAAGAGGCAAGAGTTTGTATCTACAAACTCCTCACAACCGAAGCGGGGAAAAGGTGACACCAACCCACAAAACAAGGGACAAATCAAATATGGCCACTCTTGAGACAACCAATCCAAGCCACAACACAACAAGGGTAATGATAAGCTGAAGAAGGGCACAGGAAAATGGTGTGAATACCATAAAATCCCTTGGCACAACACCAAAGAATGTTGCTCCAAGCAGTTACTAGTGGTCGAGATGAAAGCTTCCGAGTCAGAGGAATATTTTGACTCTGAATCAAATCCATAAGGAGGGAAGTCGATTATCGATGTCGAACCCAGTGCCACGGTCGCTACCACCAAAGTCCAACCAAGTGAACCAGAAGAGCGAGAGGAAGGGGAACATCTCTTTCACTCACAGATGTGGGTAAAGGGGGCTTCTCTTCATTTCATTTTTGATAGAAATAGTCAGAAGAAATTGATATCATTAGAGGTCATCAAGCGATTGGACCTATCGATGAAACCGCACCCGCAACCCTACACCATCAACTGGCTTCACCAAGGAAGATATCTCTGCGTCAGCCAACGGTGTCGTCTTCCCTACGGAATCAAGCCCTTCAAAGACGAGGTATTGTGTGATATTTCCCTGCTTGAAGTTTTTGATGTTCTTTTAGGACAACCATATTTGTGGAAGAGACATTTTGTGTATGAGTCTAGACCCCGCAGTGTTATTATTACTTTGGGTAGACAATTGTACAAGATACCAAAGGTAGCACCACCTACCTCTATTTCTTTAATCTTTGCTAAGCAATGCAGTAAGGTTCACAAACTGGGAAGTTTGTATTCTTTGTGATCCATGCTCACAGTAAGAAGAAGGTCATCACCACATCCGTGGACTCTACACAGATCCTCTCTTTATAGTAGAAGCAAGTGGATATGATCATGGAAGAGTACAGAGAGATTTTCTCCTCACCCACCGGGTTACCAACACACTACCAAGTCAAGCATCCAATTGATCTAACCCTCAATGCACCTCTACCTAATGAACTAGTCTATCGTCTCTCGCTGATGGAAAATGACAAAATAAACCGTCAGATCCAAGAGATACTTCAAAAGGGGCACATTAGACCCATATCCTCCCTTTGCAGAAGCTCAATTGTATTAGTGCAGAATCACCACCATCAGAAGTGGTCCACCTACCTGCAACAATTCCATCTCAACATCAAGTATAAGACAAGGAGCACAAATCATGTCATTGATTGCCTCAGTCGACCTCCTGTGGTGGCACTCACCACCATTCTCCATTCATGTAGGAATGAGGCATATGAGTGGTCCCAACTTTATCAACAAGATCCTAACTTCTCCACCACCTATCAGCTCTTGGGTACAGACGTGAATGTCACCGATTTTCATATTCAGGATAGACTGTTATGCCATCTGGGCCATATCTGTGTTCCTGCAAGCAAGTGTGCACAACTTATTTGGGAGGCTCACTATAGTTAGATGGCAAGAAATCTTGGCATGGAGAAAATTGTGGTCATTCTACAAAAACATTTTTATTGTCCAAAACTTTGACAGGACGTCAGCAAGTATATCAAATCTTGCACTGCATGTGTCATTTCCAAGCCAACCATCAGGAAGAAAGCCTTATACACCCCTCTTACTAATCCCTAGAGGCCTTGGGAATCCATCTCTATGGATTACATTTATGGCCTTCCATCCACCAAGCAAGGCAATGATTGTGTATTTGTGGTTGTTGATTGGTTTTTGAAGATGGCCATTCTCACAGCCTGTAAGAAGAGCATCATAGTGGCAGATATTTCCAAGATCTTCTTCGAACGGGTGTGGGTCCATTTTGGGATACCACAAACCATCACCTCATATCAGGATAGTCATTTCCTTATCACATTTTGGTCAAGTCTCTAGTCACTATTGGATACCAAGCTCACTAAATCCACTTCTTTCCACCCCCAAACTGATAGCCAGACATAGGTCATCAATTGAATGATTGTGCACATCCTTCGCATGTACACTCTAAGCTTCCACATACATGGGATGAGATTCTTCCCTATGTTCAACATAGATACAATAAGGATCTTCGTAGCTCCACTGACCATAGCCCATTTTAGGTGGGGTTGGGATTCCAACCCTTGGGTCCCATTGATGTTGCACTACCTCTTGAAACCGCACAGGAAGAATCTTTCCATGTTCAGTATGAGGCCGACAAAACCACAAGATTCATTGAGAGGATTTAGCACATCCACCAATAGGTCCATGATATTTTACAGAAATCCAATGCCAAGTACAAGCAACGCCATGATCAACACTGAGTATCGCACCAGTTTCAGGTGGGAGACAAGGTCTAGTTACATTTTCTGAAAGAGCACCTTACAGGGCCCCATAGGAAGCTCTTCCCACTTCACTATGGGACTTACACTAACACCAAGGTTGTGGGTAGCAATTATTTTGCGTTCAACACTCCACCCTTCCTTGGCTTACACCCAGTGTTCAATGTGGACCTCCTTCGGCCATATTTTCCACTATTATTGGACACCTCAGAGATCGCAAAAAATTTGAAACCAACAAATCTCAACCCTAACTGCATGGAACATGAATCCACTGATTAGATAGTGGACACACAGGTCAAGGGCACTCGCTAACAGAGGATCTAGCTTTATAGGGTTTTCAAGGTAGGGAAGCTCCTAAACCAAGGCAAGTGGCTCACTGAGGGCCAAATTCAGCAGAATTTTACTCCCCTGATGGCATAGCTCAATGCAATGGAGACCATTTCTTCCTAGGGGGGAGGACTGATCCAGGTGGATATTGGTGGTCACCCACCTATTCCAATTGGCTCCTATTGACAGTTTTAGTTCAACACGTTCTTCTGTACTTCTTTGTAATTTTTGTTTCTACACTTTTGGGGATATCGAAATCCCTACACATCTTCTAGCTGGAGATTGGTGGCCACCCACCTAATCCAACAGGATTATTTTGGAATTTTTCATGTCAGTACATCTTTTTGTACTTCAAGAGCTATTTTGGGGCCCTAAAAAGTGTTCATTTGTCTTACCATAGTCAAACCATAGACAGAGTTAGAGTTTGATGGCATAATGTGTAGTTCTCAAAAATACCGTTCCAATAGGCTAGCACGTGCCTAAAATGGAGGTTGTATGCAAAAGTTACCACCCTGAGAAGTTGAGGTACCAACTTACCCATCGGGGCCCACATAACGTTTGGCGTTTCTGTTGGACGATTGGTTGTTGTCATTGATGTCAACCCTAGTCATGGGTTTTGGACCGCAAGATTAATGAAGGTATTTGGACATGAAGGAAAATGCACATGCATATACAACACCCATGGATGTATAGTATACATCATGTTGTTTTCGGTGGTATGTGGTACGTCACATGGATCCTCATGGTTGAGGAGAAATGAATTTTTGAATATGACAAAGTGAATTGTACATGTAGGCCCTGAAGATAATTAAAGAAAATAATTACAAATAAGAAGTGTCAAGTCAGACCTAATGTTAAAAGGAAGTGACATAAATGGTATAAATAAACATCATTATACATTCATTTGATACAAGTCGAATTTCAGAGGGAATAAGAAGTAAAAGAAGGACGGATTTCAAGGGAGGATGAAAGTCTTTTGGTGATGTGTTCTAAGGTATGTTATTTTTAGGTCATCTTACCATTTTTTCTATAACTTTTTTTCTAGAACGATTCAGATGGTGAAATCGCTATGGTATTGAGAAGACATATCAAGGTACCTCTGGTAAAAATTCAGTTCTTTATTCGCTATAATTATGGAGATACACTCTGTGGAAGATAGGGTTTGTCACAAGTCCTGAAGCTAGTCAATAAACAGGTGTTCTGGGTAAAATAGTCATAACTTCTTCATACAGAATCCAAATGAAATGGGACCACTTCCATTGGAAAGATTACGGACTGTTGTTTCTTGTGTGTGAGTTTCAGAATTGTATGTTAAATATTGAGTGTGGGGCATGTTGTACAAGTTGGGTCTTCTAAATAGACCAGAATTGAATAAAGTCTACCATTATTTCTATAACCTCTTTTTGGGGAGAATTCATGGAGTGAAAATTGGAGGAGTTTCAGAGAATACATTGAATAATATTATCTACAGGATCATAGTACTCCAAGAATTTAAGAATTGCAGAAGTTAAAGAAGTCTCAGGAAGCATTATCAGTTTCTATGTGATGATTGGTTGATGGTGATGATTTAATGTAAAGTTTTATTATCTTTCATATATTCTTGGGTGGAAGGAAGGGGAAAGGATGGAGAGTTCAAATCTCTCTTGATATTGGAGGATTGTAACTTCCTCTTGGAGGTTTATCCCTCCCTTTACATTTGGAAGTGGTAGCTACCTTTGGAAGTCATTACTTCCCTTGAACAATAACTATTGATTATTTCTCATATATTGTGCATGGTGTATTGTGGTGTATTGGTGTAACTCTTAT
>SNQJ01S0044179.1:36333-49643 GCA_010110895.2 Picea sitchensis
TCAATGAAAGGAATAACTATGCAAGCTACATGAATGGTGAAAATAGTAGATATGGAAATGTTCGTAGACCTGTGAACATAAATTATAATCCATTTGACCCATTAATGGATGAAAATATTGTATGTTACAAGTGCAATAATCTTCGTCACAAAGCACAATATTGCAGAGAGATGAAGGAAGATAATTGTATGTCAAATTTCTGCATACCAACTACAACATGGAAAAGGAAAGAAATTCCACAAAATGAAAATTGTCGAATAACATTGGTCACTAAAGAATGAAAAGAAGAAGATGAATGGTTCATAGACAGTGGGTTCTCATCTCATATGACCGGAGATCAAGGACAATTTGTTAGCTTGAAGAAAAGAGGTGGAAATGTTGCATTTGGAGATGACTCATCTACCAAAATACTTGGAAAAGGAACTGTAAAGCTTGGAAGTGAAAATGTAAAAGCAGGAAAAGTCCTATTGGTTGAAGATCTGAAGCATAATCTCCTCAGTGTCAGCAAAATATGTGATCAAGGATACACTCTTACGTTTGACTCCCGAAAATGTAAAATCAGAGAAAATAACTCGGGAAGATTGGTTGCAACTGCAACAAGAAGACCGAACAACATATACATCCTAGACATGAAGAAGAGAGAGAACACAGAAGCCACACAAAATGATTCCAAGGAAGAAAAATTCCCAAAGACCAAAAATAAGGATGAAGTATTATTGAGTGCCACATGTTCAGGGGGAGCAGCCTCAAAGAAGAAGGTTACCTTTTTCCATTAAACTCAGGGGGAGAAGCCCTAACCTTTGACATTGATGTCAAATGGGGAGAGAAATTGGGATCATGATGATAGGGGGAGCATAAGTGTTGCCATCAATGACAAAGGGGGAGATTGTTGGAAGATTGGTTGTTGTCATTGATGTCAACCCTAGTCATGGGTTTTGGACCGCAAGATTGATTAAGGTATTTGGAAATGAAGGAAAATGCACATGCAGATACAACACCAATGGATGTATAGTATACATCATGTTTTTTCCGGTGGTATGTGACACATCACGTGGATCCTCATGGTTGAGGAGAAATGGATTTTTGAAGATGACAAAGTGAATTGTACATGTAGGCCTTGAAGATAATTCAAGAAAAGAATTACAAAATAAGAAACTGTCAGGTCAGCCCTAATGTTAAAAGGAAGTGACATAAATTGTATAAATAAACATCATTATACATTCATTTGATACAAGTTGAATTTTAGATGGAATAAGAAGTAAACGAAGGCCGGATTTCAAGGGAGGATGAAGTCTTTTGGTGATGTGTTCTAAGGTATGTTATTTTCAGGTCATCTTACCATTTTTTCTATAAATTTTTGTCTAGAACGATTCAGATGGTGACATCTCTATGGTATTGAGAATACATATCAAGGTACCTCTGGTAAAAATTTCAGCTCTTAATTCGCTATAATTATGGAGATACACTCTGTGGAAGATAGGGTTTGTGACCAGTCCTGAAGCTAGTCAATAAACATGTGTTCCGGGTAAAATAGTCATAATGTTTTCATAAAGAATCAAACTGAAGTGGGACCACTGCCATTGGAAAGAGTACGGACTTTAGTTTCTTGTTTGCAAGTTTCAGAATCAGATGTTAAATATTGAGCGTTGGGCATGCTGTACAAGTTGGGTCTTCTAAATAGACCAAAATTGAATAAAGTCTACCATTCTTTCTATAACCTCTTTTTGGGGAGGATTCAAGGAGTGAAAATTGGAGGAGTTTCAGAGAATACATTGAATAATATTATCTACAGGATCAGAGTACTCCAAGAATTGAAGAATTGCAAAAGTTGAAGAAGTCTCAGGAAGCATTATCAGGTTCTATGTGATGATTGGTTGATGGTGATGATTTAATGTAAAGTTTTATTATCTTTCATATATTCTTGGGTGGAGGGAAGGGGCAAGGATGGAGAGTTAAAATCTCTCTTGATATTTGATGATTGTAACTTCCTCTTGGAGGTTTATCCCTCCCTTTACATTTGGAAGTTGTAGCTACCTTTGGAAGTCATTACTTCCCTTGAACAATAACTAGTGATTATTTCTCATATATTGTGCATGGTGTATTGGTGTAACTCTTATACTATTGTTCATTTCTCATTGGATATAGTTGAATGGTTAAAGTATAAGTTGAAAAATGTTTTAAATTGTATTTGATACTGATTCAACCCCCTCTCAGTATCAACAGTTTCATCTCCTAGGGTTAGGTTTTTGGATGTCTAGGGTTTTGGAATTCATGAGTAATGTTAAAAAGGCCTCTGGAGCCTCAATGTAATCATTACGCTCATATGGATACGCATAGCAGCCACATCTCTTCTCAGATATAGCTACCACCATTCGAGCAAGTTGTTTCAGTTCTGCAGTTTTACAATTTCAGCTTATTTTATTTATTCAATGGAATTTGTTGTTCACTAGATATATGTTGTTGTTCTCCATATCTCTATATTTTTGTATTATGTTTTTTATCCATTCATTCCACTCATAAGTATGCATCATGGTGGCATCCATTGTATCTGAAGAAGTATCACTCAATAAATTTAGGTTCTTCACCATTAGTGTGGGCATGGATTTACAATCCATCATTTTGAATCTCTTCAGGATTTATACCGCATATTTTCCTTGGCTAAGGAAAATCTTGTGTGGTTTATGCCACACCTATAGAGCCAAGAAATAATGCATCATACCTAGGTATTTCATCTCAAACTCTGATGCAAGATTTCTGTTGCACTCAATGATGAGCTTCTCGTTCCCTGATAGAAATAGGTCATCCACATATAACAACAATATCACTAGTCCACTATTCTTAACCTTGTAGTAAAGGTTGGGATCTTATTTACTCTTGGTAAATCCCAAGCTCATCAGAAAGTTATCAATTTTATTGTACCATATCCTGGGTGCTTGTTTCAATCAATACAAGGATTTCTTCAATCTGCACACATGTGTCCACATGTCATGTGTCTTGAATCCTTATGGTTGTTGTCCTTATGGCTTCTCTACATACACTTCCTCTTGCACTACACCATTCAAAAAAGTTGTCTTCGCGTCCATCTGATTTATCTTCCATTTCATTACTATAGCTATCGCAAGTGTAGTTCTGTAATATTCCAGATATGAAAATTATGTAGAACAACAATAAATATCTATAAATGGAAAATGAACAACAATATAACCAAAAAAACACCACTATAATACCAAAATGATAACAAAATAACACCATAATTAGCACTTTGATTACCGAGAGAAATTTTCACTTGCCTCTTCGAGGGGGAAACCTCCAGTAGAGAAGATCTCTATTATAATAAAATCCAAGACAAAAGTTCCCATACCCTCTACTCCTATTTATACTAAATATGTCTATCAAAAGAACCATCTAGAGGAAGATCCTTCTAGGAGCGGAAGCTTCTATTAGGTCTTCGTACATTGGATTGATTCTTCCTTATTGCTAGGCCTTATTAATATTTACCTTTATTACATGGAAATATATTATTCTACCTGCATAAAGGTTAGGTCCCTAACATGTCCTACCCCTTAAAAATAGCCTTGTCCTCAAGGCTTGAAATGAGGAAATTGTTGCAGAATGGTAGATGGTTCCCAAGTGGCATCTGTTGGAGTTGTATCTTTCCACTGGACTAACACTTCCTTGATGGTTTTCTAACACAGTCGATGCTCACGTTGGTCCAAAACTACTTGTGGTTCTAGCCAAATGGAGCCTTCTTCGGCCAACTTGGGAAGGTTGGTTTGAGTTTGGCACTTAGTTTCAATCACCTTCTTTAAGAAGGAAACTTGAAAAATAGGATGGAGCTTAGAATGACTGGGAAAAGATAATTGATAGGCCACCTGTCCCACACACTTGAGAATGGTATAAGGACCATAAAATTTGGGCACTAGTTTCTAAAAATGGTCATCCTTGAAGGAAGTTTGCTTGTAAGGTTGCAGTTGAAGAAACACATGATCCCTTTCTGCAAATTGACGTTCAGAGTGACCTTGATTTTCTTTTTGTTTCATGCGATTCTGAGCCATGACCAAATTATCTTTGAGGGTACAGAGAATATCTTCTCAAACTATAAGTGTTTGATCAATCGCCTGGACCTTCGAGACACCTAGAAAATATGAGAGGAATAAAGGTGGATTTTATCCATATACCGCTTCAAAAGGAGTCAAGCAGGTAGTTGTATGGTACGAAGTGTTGTACCACCATTCAACTAGTGGTAACCATTGATCCCATTGATTCTTCCTTTCTGATCCAAAACACCTCAAATATGTTTCCAAACATTTGTTGACAACTTCAGTTTGACCATCAGTCTGGGGATGATAAGTTGTGTTGAGATGCAATTGGGTGCCTTGTATCTTGAACAGTTCTTGCCAAAAATTTCTGGTGGAATTTGGGTCGCGATCAGAAGCAATAGAATGTTGCATGCCATGAAGCTTGAAGACCTGATCCATGAAAATTTGAGCCACAGTAGATGTTGTAAATGGGTGTTGAAGAGCATAGAAATGAGCATACTTGGGAAGACGATCAACTACCACCATGATGACTGATTTATTTCCCGATTTAGGTAAGCTGACAATAAAATCCATAGAGATATCCTACCAAATAGCAGGTGGAATCGGAAGTGGTTGTAGTGTGACAGGAGATTTGATAGTTTCACCCTTGTTGCGTTGACACACATCAAATTCAACCACAAAATTACAAATGCCCTGTTTCATACCCTCCCAGAAAAAAGAACGTTTGATCCAGTCATATGTTTTGGTAAAGTTGTGGGTGTAGCATGAAGCTCAGAAAGTACCGCAGATTTAAGTTTTCACTGTTTACTTAAATACAAATGACCTTTGTATCGAAGATCATCATTGATCCAAGAGTACCCTGGGAAAACTGGAGAATTGGACTATAATTGTTGTATCATATGCAAAATTTTGGGATCGTGTAGCCATTCCTGGTCAATAGCTTGGAGCCAATATGGTAAAATGAAAGAGAGAGAAAAAAGAGACCCTTCATCTTCACATTTTATGGAAAGTGCATCTGATACCACATTGTCTTTTCCTTTTTTGTAAATGATCTCGTAATCATATCCAAAGAGCTTAGTCACCCATTTTTGTTGCTCAGGGGAGGAAAGGCATTGTTATAGAAAATACTTGAGGCTTTGATGATATGTCTTAATTTGGAAGTGTTTCCCAAATAGATAAGGTCACCAAATATCCATTGCATGAAGAATATCCAACATTTATGTTTCATAGATTGATTTGCCCAAATTTCTCTCTAACAATTGTTTGCCTGTAAAGGCCAAAGGTCGACTCTCTTGCATAAGGACAACACCAATTCCTTTACTGGAAGCATCACTTTCTAGGACAAAGGTCTTTGTGAAATCAAGAAGGGCCAGAACTGGAGTGGTGCACATGGCCATACTCAAGGTTTGAAAATCCTGAGAAACTGTTGGAGTCCAAGTGAAAGAATTATTTTTAAGGAGTGAAGTGAGAGGTGCTAAAATATTTCCATAATTCTTAACAAACTTACGATAATAACATGTTAAAACCAGAAATCCCCGCAAAAGTTTTAGAGTCTTTGGGTGAGGCCAATCTTGCATAGCTTCAATCTTTTTAGGATCCACCCTGACGTCGTCCTTTCCAACAAGATGACCCAAGTACTCTACTTTTGAGGTGCCAAAATCACATTTAGATTGTTTGAGTAAAAGTTGGTGTTGAGAGAGTAGATGGAGAACTCAATCCACATGAGCAACATGGTTTTTCTAGGTTTTGTTGTAGATGAGATATCATCAAATAAAAATAACACAAAATGATGGAGAAAATGACGGAAGACATGATTCATGAGGCTTTGTAAAGTGGATGGAGCAGTACATAAGACAATGGGCATGACCAAAAACTCATAGTGGCCCTCATGAGTTCTAAAGGAAATCTTAGGAATTTTTGCCTCTTTCATATGGATTTGGTGGTAGATCGAACGAAGATCGAGTTTAGTAAATAACTGGGCGCCACTCAATTCATCCAAGAGGTCATCAATGACATAAATGGAAATTTGTCTTTAATGGTGAGTTTGTTGAGGATGCGGAAGTTAGTACACATGCACCAAGAACCTTATTTCTTAAGGACCATGACCACAGGAGAAGAGTAGGGCCTCATACTATAGGGTGGATAACACCTATGTTGAGCAGTTCTTGAACCATTTTCTCAATTTCATTTTTTTGGGAAAAGGGGTGATGATAGGGATGGATATTGGGAGGAAGGCTTCCTAGAACAAGGGGAATGGAATGATCATGAACACCACAAGAAGGAGGGAGTCCCTGGGAAGTGGAAAAAATCATTTGATGTTTATAGAGGATGGATTGGAGGTCCTGCGGCACAGAGGGTGTCTCAGTGGCTTGGATGGCATGGAGTTGGGAAATAATTCCAGAATGACCTTTTTTGAGCATCTTTTCCATGCGATGGGAATTAAAGATCTCTAGGGAACCGACAGTGATGCCTTGGAACTTATATTGTTGGCCCTCTTGGTCGAATTGCATGGTTAATTCCTTAAAATCCATGAGAATGGGATCCAAAGTCCTTAGTCATTCCGCACCCAACACAATGTCACAACTGCCCATGTTGATAGCAAACATATGATATTTAAGATGGTAGTCACCAATTTGGAGACACACATTTTCACAACGCCCTCCACATTTCATGGACCCACCATTGGCAATGATGATTTGGAAATTATTGACTTCACGGATATAGCAATTAGATTCTTGGGCAATGCGATGATGAATAAAATTATGGGTGTTTCCACTATCAACAAGAATGATGACCTTCCTATGCTTGATGTAACCAATTATCTTGAGGGTTTGGGGAGCAGAGAAGCCAATGAGATAATTTAGGGAAATGACCAGTTCTACTTCAGGAGGGCCTGAGGGAGGTGTTATGTATGTGGGTTCAGGTGACACAGACACAAGGGGAGCCTCAACATCCTCTTCTGAAACATCCTCTGAGATGGCCATAAAAATATTTTTTTCCTTACACTTGTGTCCTAGAAAATATTTGTCATCACAATTATAATAAAGGCATGTGAGTTGGCGTTCAACCATTTCGACCCTGGTCAATTTATGGATCTTGAGTGGAGTAGAAGGAGGAGTGGGAGTTACTAGTTTAGTGCGAGGAATAAAAGAGGGTTTGTGGTTTTGAGAAGAGACAACTTATTGTGCTTCCTTAGCTCTTTTAGTAGAATCCACCCAACTCTTAGTCCAAGCCATGAGGACATGAGCATGAATCTCATCCTTGAGGCCACTGATAAAACATTCTCGGAAAAAAGCATCAGACATGCCCTTTGTACAAAAAGCCAGTCACTCAAAAGTAGTTATAAAGTCTTCCACTGTGCCAAATTGTTTAAACTTTGTCAAACGACCTAAATGGTTGGTGTCAGTGTCAAAGTGTTCATAAATATCTTCCACAAAGTGTTTCCAAGCCACATACCCTTGGCGGGCATTTTTTCTCCATTGCCAACATTCTTGATCTAGATGGAGAACACCATACTGGAGTTTGGCCAACTCATCTGTAATGCCATACAAAGAGAAATAATGTTCCATTTGAGTTACCCATCCAGTGGGATTCGATCCATCACATTTGGTCACATCCACACGCGGAAGGCGTAGGTCACGCTGAAAGTGATGGGGCTGAAAATTCTGGGAATGAGAGGAAGTTTCACCTTCAGTATGCAAAGGTGGGTCAGATAAGGGAAGATCTGCAGGGATATGCAGCTTAGCGCAGATCGTCATAGCGAAAAATTCAAGCTGGGTAGTAATGTCTTTTTTGAGCTCTTTTCTGAGTTCCTCAATTGAGGTAGTGACTGAAGCCGTGATGGAGGAATGCATTTTTTTATTGAAGGAGAGAATATTGGCATTGATCTGTCGCACTTCTTGTTGGGTTTCTATGAAATTAGAGTGCAAGGTATTGAAGTGAGCTTCCAAGTCTTGGCTACGAGTATGGGCCATGATGACTAGGGAACACGAAGAGGGGTGGGTGGGACCACACATAAAATGGGTTATGGGTGAATTGTATCACAACGATCAAGGCGATGAGGTTAATCCAATGGGGTAAATCCCAAATAAGGGTGTTGGAAGGAGGTTGGGTCCACAGAAAAAAATTGTTGAAAATGAAAGGTATGACTACGATCAGGGTGAAGAGAGAAAACCAACGGAATAGGTATCAAATAATGGTCCCAATAGTATCCAAACTCGTTTTTTTTTTTACTCCTACGTAGTTATACTCCGATCTAAAGAATATTGTAGTGATGAAATGTCCAAATGCTTAACAGGAAGAAATATGTAGTAATTTCACAACTCGAATGCATGAGACACAGTTGCGCCGCAATATATCTTATCTGTTATGTTTTCATTTTCATCCCAAGGGTTAGGTATTCAAGGGTTCTATAGACAATGTTTTTCCCTGTGCTATAGCTCTTTGGTATATGTGTGGTGTCCAATAGTAGTACTCGGCCCAATATCTCAGGGCACCAACTAAGGAGGCTAGACTATACCCTTAGTCGTACTACCCGACTACCCAGGTAATAGAGAGTATCTTCTCAAGTTTTGTTCTCGGTGGCACTATAGCAGTCAGGTGGCCAATCAATTTATCTATGGAGGGATTCAAGAGATCTAGGTCGATCTGTATACAAGTGTTGTCTGATGTGCTACCACTCAAAGGGGTACCAACAGGGTTTACAAGGGTGGCCAACAAATGTGCGCTTAAGTACCACTTGTATTTATTGTGTGTATGAATCCCCAACCGCGGGTTTATGTGTATAATGATATATCTGTGTAGCTTAAAGACGTCGGAATACGTCTCTAACCTGAAAAAAATTAACCCACAATTTTCTACCGAGGAAGGTGCTCTGATACCACTTGTAATATTCCAAATACAAAAAGTATGCAGAACAAAAATAAATAGCTAGAACTAGTAGATGAACACCAATATAACCAAAAAAACACCACAATGATACCAAAATGATAAAAAAACAACACCAGAATTAGCAATTTGATTACCGAGAGCAATGTTCACTTGCCTCTTCGAGGGGGCAACCTCCAGCAGAGAAGATCTCTATTACAATAATATCCAAGACAAAATTTCTCATACCCTTGACTCCTATTTATACTAAATATGTCTATCAAAAGATCCATCTAGAGGAAGATCCTTCTAGGAGAGGAAGCTTATATTAGGTCTTCTTACATTGGACTTATTATTCCTTATTGCTAGGCCTTATTAATATTGACCTTTATTACATGGAAATATATTATTCTACCTACATGAGGGGTTAGGTCCCTAACAATTTCTAATCGAAGTGTATCTCACTATAGGAGAAAATCTCTCCTCGTAATCTATTCCTTCTTTCTAGGAGAACCCATGAGCCATGAATCTTACCTTGTACTTCTTGATACTACCATCTATTGAATGTTTCGTCTTGTAGATCCATTTTGAACTCAAAAATGATTTCTCTTTCGGTCTCGGAACCACATCCCAAACATCATTCTTAATGATCGACTGGTATTCCTCAATCATGGCATCCTTCCATATTTTATTCTCTGCAACATATTCATAACAAGTAGGCTCAACATCAATGATATCACATAACAATGCCACATAACTAGAATATGTTCGAGGTTTCTTTCTTTCTATGAAATATCCATCTAGAGAACCATACTTCTCGGCATCCTAAATAATCTCATGAGCCCAAGATGGTCCTCTTTTTCTTCGTACTCGTTTTTGCAGGTCTTTAAGGTTATGGCATGTCATAATCCTCTAGACCATGCTCTTCTAGCACAACATCATTACTTGCATCTGTAACTATAACTCTAGGATATTCAGGATCCTCACCATGGATCTCATCTATATGATGTTGCCTCGATCTAATGAAGTTTGGATCCTCATCAAAGGTAACATCTATGATAATCTCAATATTTCTGTAACCAGGGATGTAGAGTCTATATGCCTTTGATGTCTCACTATATCCAACAAATATACCCTTCTTTCCTAAAGGATCCAACTTCGATATCTTATCTTTGGGAACATGCACATACACTGGACAACCAAATATCCTCAGTTGGTTGACCTCTAGCTTTTCTCTTGTAAACATTTCCTCTGGTGTCTTGTTCCCAAGTACGCGATGAGGAATTATGTTATATACATATGCAGCGGTCTGAGATGCTTTTTCCCATAGATTCATAGGTAAGTATTGATCATGAATCATAGCCTTCACTTCTTCCATTATCATCTAATTATTTCTTTCTACCACACCATTCTGCTAAGGATTGTAGGGAGTAGTCAGCTACCTCTTAATCCCAAATTCTCTACGGAATGCTTTGAATTCATATGAAGTGAACTCTCCTCCATTATCTGACCTCAATATATTTATCTTTTTTTCAGACATATTTTCTACAAGGACTTTGAATTCCTTGAGATTGTTGAATACTTCACTTTTTGTTTTCAAGAAATAAATCCAAGTTTTACATGAGAAATAATCAAAAAATGAAACATAATATACATACCCGCTAAGTGAAGTGGTTGTCATCAGTCCACACATGTCTTAGTGCATGATGTCCAAAACTCCTTTGGCTTTGTTGTCACTACTTGGAAACAAATTCTTCATGTTCTTTCATTGTGCACATCCCTTGCATATACCATCATTATTCATGTGAATCTCTGGTAGACCTGTCACCATCTTTCTCATGATCAGTAATTCTTTGTAATTTAAGTGAGAATATTCTATGCCATAGCTCTCTTGGATTTACAGTGTTGTGTACTAATGTCGAATCTGAGTGTCCCTTTAATTTTTATAGACCTCCTTCCTGGAAACCAATCACAATAGCATCATCAATAAACTTTCCTCTTGGCCACATAAGAACTTCACCATCAATAAAAAAAACTTTGAATCCATTCTCTTCCAATGTTGAGATACAAAGGAGATTCTTGTTCAAACTGGGTACATACAAGACATATTTTATCTTCAAAGATTTTCTAGAATCCAAATTGTAGGAGGTTTCTCCTACTCCTTTAATGGGATACTAATAGTCATCACCGAGTTTCACCTTATGAAGTGAATCCTTCCTAACCATATGTGAGAGAGAATCCTTTTAACCAGACATGTGATTAGAATCACCACTATTAATAAGCCATGTGTCACTCCCATGAGTGATTATCCCTATAAGAGTTGATATCAACACATATTCTTCACTTGAATCATCTTATGTTTCTTTCTTCTGAACAATTTCATCGTCTTCTGCAACATGAGCATGATGTATTTTATACTTTTGTTTTTCTGATTTGATCTTTCATGTGAGGACATATTCTAGCAATGTGTCCCATCTTCTGGAAGATGTATCATTTGTAGATTGAATAATATTTTTGAGTATTTTGAGACTTTTGTGACTTTTGAAACTTCTTGGGGGGGTGATCCTCTTTCCTTCTCTTTCATTTTCTTACATCTTCTACTAATGCTTAATCATCATTGCCCAAATTTTCTTCTCTTGTTGCCAGTCTAGCTTCTTCTTGAATACAATATTCCCATAGCATGTTGAACTTTGTTATTTTTCTTCTAGAACAAATTCCTTGAATAAATGACCATTCAATGTAGTCATTACTAGATCATCTTCTTCAAATGTGTTTGCAATGGATTCTAGTTGTTCTTTGATTTGAGACACCCTTGTGAAGTAGGATTGAATGGTTTTTGAATTCTACATCTTCACATTCTTGAGTTGTGTCCTCAATGCCATCTTTCGGTTGATATTATTTCCTTCATATAATTGGGATAAGGCATCAAACATTTGTTTTAGAGTCTTCAATGATGAGACATGAGGGATCAAGTGATCATTGATAGAATCTACAATGTTCCTCTTTGCCTTAACCAGATTCTTCTTGTACTTTTCCTTAGTCTCATATCCCTCTAGCTCTTGAACTTCTTCTTCAATGAAACCTTCTAGATCATTTTCCTATAGAATGAGAATCACTCTATATTTTCATGCTCGGAAGTTATCAACACCCTCAAGATTCTCATCAAGCTTAGTGTTGGAAGTCATTCTACCCGAGGA
The DNA here is from genome assembly GCA_010110895.2 of Picea sitchensis. Lineage (NCBI taxonomy): Eukaryota > Viridiplantae > Streptophyta > Pinopsida > Pinales > Pinaceae > Picea > Picea sitchensis. Next base: position 48,437 of record SNQJ01S0044179.1, read on the forward strand.
TCTAGAAATATGACAAAAATTGAAATTTTGCAAAAGTGAAATTTGGACTTACCAATGAGTGCGCTATGTCAAGGAGACCTCCTTTCTTCAAGGATCTGCTCCAAATTTAGCCTCTAGATGTTATATGCCTTGACCTAGGGTTTTATGAGGAAACCCTAATTTTTCAACTTTAGAATTTTGGAGATCTAATCCGAGGAAAAATGTGCCCTCCTTAAGCGACCCTTTTGGCGGGTTTTGTAAGTTCTAAACGAGCTTGAAAAAAGGGGAAATTGGTGATATTCCTTCTAGTGGTTAGACTGTTCTGAAAGAAACCATCTCTGAAACCATGTTAAAATTTTTGTGATGCTCGTTTAACCATAGACAAAGTCACATCATTATCACCCAACTAGAGGCACTTACACATGCCACCCCCAAGCAAAGTAACATTTTCTTAGATAGATTCTAACAAGTCCACTAGAACCAATAGATAAACCCTAACCAGAAATACCAATATTGTTGCAACAACAACACAATATCAAGAGAGCATACCTCTACCAATGGAATTTTACCTTTACCAAGAGAAGCATACAAGAGGGCTACTAGAAATACTGAGATTACACCACGACAATTGTTGCACTACCCTCTCCAGTCTAATATCTAAACTCGTACAATGTCTACTGTAAATAAATATTCAAAAAAGAATAGAAAAGATACAATGGAAAATACAAACATTACACAGAGATTTTTCCCCTGGAAACCCAAACCAGGAAAGCCATCATATATTATATTCATTCATTGTGTTACATTGTTTACAATACAATATACATATAGGATCCAGCATCATCCAAAACCCTAACCCAATGACCTGGATTAGTCCAAAACCCTAATTCCTTAAACAGAAATTGAAAACCATCGGCAAAAACCATGTGCCGAAAAAACCACCTAAATACATGACATGTTTCCAGAGGTAGTGTTGGCAGCCAATACAATTTTTTCTATTGCCTCAAAAGATGCCTACACCTATGTCTTCTGAATTTCAAATTGTCATCGCTTTTTGCAAATTAACGATATTTTCATTTCATACAACACTTGCAAATTAGTTTCGATTTATTTTTCACGACTGAAAGCGTGAAAACTCCTCCATCGTTATTTGAATTGTCATGATCTGCTCCTCGATATTCTGATTGGTACTTACCTTTGGTTTATTATTAAGTGGCTGGAATGATTT